>ML286296.1:696-11264 GCA_005239495.1 Nicotiana undulata | reverse complement strand
AGGTCCAATTCCAGGCTGAATTCTAAATCTTATGAAATCCTGAATTCCAATTCGGGTGCCGAATACTCCCGGGTGATCAGAAACCCGAGGCGAACACACTCCCAAGTCCGAATCATCATCGGGAGCTGCTGGAGCTGTCAGAACTCGATTCCGGGGTCGTTTTCTCAAAATGCTGCTCGGAACCAAAATTAGCCAAATAGGCTAGCCTTCAGAAACCAAGTGTTCCTGAACTGGCCAAATCACTTCTGAATCTCGAACTACCTGCCCACACAAGTCATAAGGCACGAGTAGCCGCTATGGAAAGAGTAATTCACGGGAACGGAGTCCCAACACACAAAACGACCGGTTGGGTCGTTACAATAACAAACATGCTGAAGGCAAAATCCTATAGAACATGGTATCTAATGCACACATGAATACCTAAAACATGATTTCTAAATGTGGTACTTATGAAAATGCAGTAGCAGTAACGTCATAGCAGTTTATTACTTTGTTATAGTTATTAACTATGAACGGGGCTTACAAAATGGCATGAATATAATAAATATGCCGAAATAAAGAACCTAAACATGATTTCTAATGCATGGTATACATGTCCTAAGCATGATATCTATTGCGCACACAGGTAAGTAAAATCCTATAGTCATGGTCTCTACCCACACTATACTAAATATGCATAGTCCCCTCCCACATTCACTATCCAGCCCCAATTATTTGTTTACAAATTATTACAAGCCAGAAATAATGAGTTACATCACTAAAAGAAAATAAGAAGCTACTTCTATAGGAAGCCTTCAATCAGGCCCATATCTTCCAACCTCGATCCTTTCGAGTCTCACAACCTTACATGTTCCGGGTGCGGCAAAGCTCCCTAGGGCCCTCGTGGGTCCCTGGCCAATACCAGCACCCAGACATAATTGTGAAAATTAAGCATGTGCAGTGTGGAATTACCAGCCTCAGTGTGTCAAAGTTCAGAGGGAACTCAAGGGTTCCCTAAGCAATGCTCACACTGAGGGGGTGGAACCTAAGTTTTCTAAGAATAATGTGAAGTGCCAGAAGGAAAGAAGAGTGTGAAAGGATACATGATTCAGTTGAAAGAGTTTATAAACTGAAGAGTTATTTTTGGAAAATATATTTTGAAAACAAGCAGTAATAACAGACCAATCGAACAAGTTCAGCAATACATAACTTCACACAAGGACAATGGGAATAGGGGACAAATAAGTCACATAGTAGGCAGAAGAAGATACATAGATTCAACAAGACTTGTTTAAACGTAGTTGCATAAATCAGAGAGGTCAAGGGATCAGGGGGACAACAGAGTTTAAACTAAACATGATATTGAGCAGGCCTAATAGATGCATATAGGAATAGACTGAACATATATAAGCATTACTGAATCAATTAGAGCATGTAAGTCCCACAGAGATAAGGCATGGCAGGTAAGAATAGGGAGATTAATTGCATGTTGAACGACAGAAGCACACGTAGAAGACAATTAGGAATATAATAAACTGGAGCAATAAGAAACACATTAGTTGGGACTTGAATCTTAATTAGAACATACAAGTGAGAAAAGAGCAAGCAGAATGAAAGAGCCAAATAAGAGCACAATAGTTAGCCTTGGCTTTCAACCGACTAACAGTAAGCAAGAGCAAAGAAGAGTAGTAAAGCAGAGAAAGAAAGAGGGAGTATTACACAAGTATGTGTGTAAGAGGAGGCTTAGAACACTGTATTGTTCTCCTTCCTTTTTTTTGTTTAATGAAAGAGCACGAGTACTTATAGTTGGAAACAGGTGATCAAATACGGTAATAATCATAAATGCATGGTAACAAGAGAAGGCAGAATCAAATTAGTGTAAGAAAATACACGGTTCCCTTAAGTCAAGGGGTTCAAACTCAAAAATGGTAAAACCATAAACCCATATAAGGTAAAAGAAAATTAGTACAAAACTTAAATAAGGAAAGAATCCAGGCATGTTAAGTAATATGGAACTCGGAATCAATTAACCAAGAAATCAATACAATCACTCCCTTAATTCAAGGGATTCAAATTCAAACGATAACACATATAGTCACATAAGGCAGAGTAAAAATTAGTCAAGACTCAATCAAGGAAAGAATCAGGTTTACTAAGCAATAGAGTAAACAATTAAGACCAAGTTCAGAAACTCCAATTAAGAAGTGATTCAGTAGAATAAGATACTACAGCAAATCAATTAATTTAAACAATCGAACAACATTCTAGGGTTTTACAGGAACCTTTCAATCAAGCCATCAAGCAAAGGAGATTAGAATCAGTCAAGAGAGAGTTATGACACCATACTTCAACATATAAGTAAGGCAAACAGTCGTAGCAAACCGGCAGGTTTAGCAACCTTGACAGAAGGAGGCAAGAGATGAACAAACATATGAATATAATCACATAGAGGTGATACAAGTAGGCATAAGACTCAACAATAACCCATTTGAAGCATGATAATCACAAAAATTTAGCAAGAATCAAGTAGTCAGGCTAACACGAAGAACTATATAAAGAAGATCTCAAAATTAGGGATTTTTAACATAGGCAAGTTAAAAAGCAGTAAGAATGTAGAATCAGTCGAAATATGCAAAGGGAAAGTTTACACATAATGAAGAAATCAATTTAAAACCAGCGTAGAAAAACTCAGAGAAACCCTAGCTTTAAAATGAAGCAAAACGTTTTAGAACTATTGAATCTTAAAGATCAAGTTGAGGATAGTGTAAAACATAAAAGAATAAGTTTAAATCGTTAAAAATACCTGATATTTAAGAGGTTTTAGGCCAAAAATTAGGGTTTCATAAGAAACCACAGAAAATTGAAGAACTTGTCGTGAAACTCAGAGATAGTGGTGGTCATGGCATAATCGTGTCAAAACCCCACCGGAGAGGGTCGAAAACAACCCAAGCAGGAGCTCCAGTAGCCGTTTGGCATGGTCGAAGCCATTGAAGGCTTCAGAGATGAGGTGAACCGAAGAGAGGAGGCGTCATGGCGGCTGGTGGTCGAAAGGATGGTGGTCGGAGGTGACCGGAGAAAAGAGAAGCTACATCGGAGAAGGAGAGAACATGGAAGGTTCTATAGAGAATAGAGAGAGAGAGACCAGAGATAGATAGATGAGTGGTCTCAAAAAATGAGGGGTCGGGGAGGGGGTAGTTGGGAGTAATTAAGGAAATGGATGATCTGGGTCGTTGATCTTACTTGATCAACGGTTCAGATTTAATCAGGGGTTGGGTCGCGTTAATTTTAGGATTGGGCTGGGTTAAATAGTCTGATGGGTTGGGGTTAATTGGGTTTATAGATTGGGTTGAAATGTGGTTAGAATTTAAATAAATGTGGCTATGTGTTAAATACCCGTAAGAAAATAGATAATTAATTAATTAAAACCTAATAATTTGTATAAAAATGAAGTTAAGCTTAAATAGGTAAAATTACAGTAATGAACTAATATCAAGTGTAAAAAATGCATAAGTTTCGAATTGAAACAATACAAAATGTCCAATTGGGCCATAATTGTAAAATTGCTGTAATTGAAATTAAATGAGATGCAAATGGCTAATTTGTCAAATAATTAAATTTTACTGGATAAAAAATGATTATAAATAACATACCAAGCTGAGAAATATTTTGGAAATTATTTATGGCATAAATTATGAATTATTTAAAATATGAAATATTAAATAAACGGGAAAATAATTTAATAAAAATAGGAAAAATACTCATTATTACAAAGAGTAATTTTGAAAGCTTATATGAAAGTTTGAAAAATAATTTGAGGAAAAATTGAGTATCAACAAGGTTTTTGTTATGATTTCGAAGTGTTTTGGGACACTTAGTCCCTTCGGAAGCTTAAGTCTTAGGATTTTTGTTCGTAGTTAGAGCGCTGTGAAAACAACTTCAGAATGGAGTTTCGTCAGTTCCGTTAGCTCCGTTGGATGATTTTAGACTTAGAGGCATGTTCGGATTGTGTTTTGGAGGTCTGTAGCTCATTTAGGCTTGAAATAACGAAAGTCGAAGTTTTTGACATTTTGACCAGCAGTGGAATTTTTTATGTCGGGATCGGATTCCAATTCCAAAAGTTGGAGTAGGTCCGTAAGTTTGAATATGACTTGTGTGCAAAATTTGGGGTCAATCGGATGTGGTTTGGTAGGTTTCGGCATTAGTTGTTGAAAGTTTTTGTCATCCTTGCGCAGGGGCCATGCTAATCTTTTTTGTATCGTTCCAATTTTATCGGATGTCCCTTTCGGGAACTCCGATAAAATTGGAACGATACAGAAAAGATTAGCATGGCCCCTGCGCAAGGATGACAAAGGGAGTAACATAAGGTAGTTGCACCTTCGATTAACATTATGGGCATCATACCATATCAAATATATGGAAGTTTCAAGTTCATCAAGTTTGAATCGGAGGGTGAATTGTGTTTTTAGCATTTTTTTGGTGTGCTTAGAGGGCTCGACTAAGTACGTATGGTATTTTAGGACTAGTTGGAATGTTTGGTTGAGGTTCCAGGGGCCTTTGGTGTGTTTCAGATGCTTAACGGATGAAATATTGGACTTATGCATTTGCTGAAGTTGTGTTGGTTTCTGGTGTTTCGCACCTGCGGTGGGGAGACCGCAGGTGCGGGATCGCACGTGCGGAGTGAAGGGAATAGTTGCGTTGTTGGTCAATAAGGTCTGTGAGCACAGGTGCGAGAAGGGAGCCGCATTAGCGCATCTGCAGATGCGGAGTGATGGTCGCATGAGCGGTATGGCGGCCTGGGCAGGGGTCGCAGATGCGGAAGTCAAGCCGCAGGAGCGTGCTCGCAGGTGCGACCCAAATCTCACAGATGTAGTCCCAGTCATTTAAGTCATTTTCTCACCCGCGATGGATTTCCCGCCGGTGCGGTACTGCAGGTGCGGTTGAAGGCTCGCATGAGCGATCTAGGCAGAAAATAGGATTTCGAGGGTGATTTTCCATTTTCGATTTTGGGAGTTTGAGAGCTTGGTGTGAGGCGATGTTTCGAGATTTCTCCAAGGAGATCTTTGGGTTAAGTGGTTCTAACTTGGATTGGACTATATTTCATGCATTTATTGCTATTTTCATCTTCTAATTAGGGATTTGAGTTGGAAATTTGGGAGAAAATGGTAGAAACTTCATAGGCTATAATTTTGAGTTTAGGAAGGTGATTTGAGGTCAGATTCAAGTTATTCTTGTATGGTTAGACTCGTGATTGAATGGGTGTCCGTATTTTGTGACTTTACCCGATTCCGAGATGTGGACCCAGGAGGCTTTTTGGGACAATTTACAAATTCTCGCTTTAGCTTAGATTTCATTGACTAGACCAGTCTCTTATAGCTATATTTATGGTATGTAATTGATTTTGGCTAGATTTGGACCAGATCCGGATATTTGTGGAAAGAGCATCGTTATCGATTGATTGAGCTTGGTTCGAGGTAAGTGACTTGCCTAACCTTGTGTGGGGGAAATACCCTTAGGATTTGGTATTGGTATTGCTATGTGAGCGACGTGTACGTGAGGTGACGAGTGCGTACACGTGTTATTTGTTGATAAACCTTTTTTTTTTACTGAGTAATTACATGTTTTCACCTTAATTGAATATACTAGCATGCATAGTTACCCTGTTAGCCTAGAATAACATGTCTACGTGTTGTAACTGCTTAATTGAACAACTTGCATCATGCCTATTGAATTCCTATTTATTTTCCCGACTTGTACTTATTCTAGAGTGTAGATTCTCTTGTTGTACTTATCATCTGAAATTGAGGCGGTACCTCAGGAGTTCTCCCTGCATATTTACTTTTGGGACTACGAGGCGGTATCTCTGGAAATCCACTACTGCTTATTTCTGTGTATTGTTCTGTTATTTCATTGTGTTTTTTCTTTGTTGAACTCTAATCTCTTATTATACTGCTTATTCTCCTGTTTTTATTATTATATACCACTGGGACTACTTGACCTCGTCACTAACAAACCGAGGTTAGGTTCGACACTTACTGGGTACCAATTATGGTGTACTTATGCTACTCTTCTGCACATGTTTTATGTGCAGATTCAGGTGCTCGTCATCATCCGCAGTATCCGTGAGTTCGAGACAGTTGTTAGAGACTTCAAGGTATATCTGCCATGTCCGCAGGCCTCGGAGTCCCCTTTTATTCTTCCCTATGTCAAGCACTTCCTGTATTTATTTTTACTAGACTCCGGCGTATAGAGATGTTATTACTTTTCTGAAACTTGTGACTCATGTCCGGGTTTTGGGAAAGTTGTGTAAGTTAGAGTTTGGTTATTGTACATGCTGTGCGACATCACTTTTTATTATTTAGTATCTATTATAGTTAGAAGTTAAACTTTGGTTCCGTTATTGGTATTTTCTATAAATTGTTAGGCTTACCTAGTCGTACAGACTAGGTGTCGTCACTGTATTGGTAAAAAAGAGTTTCACACGTACGATGATCCTTGATGACTCAGCCGGCTATGCGGACCAAGGAAAACATGACAGCTGGATATGATTCTATAAAGAGGTACAGAACAAAGAGGCACAGATCAATAAAACTACGGGGTAATCAGCTACGGGAAACTCAACCTGATCGAGACAAGGAAGAGACGCAGTCAGAATGAATCCGGACAGAGCTACGGGCAGATTCAGAGATCCTCAATTAATGACTCACACGTTACACAACCTTCACGCAACAGTTACAGTTACTCTTTGTAACGTCCCATTAATGTAATAATTAGTCATTAATGAGAGATCTTTGTAAGAGGTAGACGTTATATTAAGAAATTCCCTATATAAGGGAAGAGAATATAGCTTGTAAAGATCATGTGAACCACGGATACAATACATTTTACTTTTCTGCGCATCATATCATTGTCCATTTACTTATTCCTTTTTTACTTATTATTATTTCCTTGATTATCAAAACCCCAAGTTTATCCTAAAAATAGCTTTAGTCAAAGGATTTAATTCTTTGGTTAAACAAATTGGCGCCGTTGTCAGGGATCTGATAATCTTTGTTTGCTTTTCAAGCGATATCCTCTGAACTATGTCAAACTCCAACGACAACAACCAGCAAAGGAATAGAACCCCAGTTCCATCACCTGCAGGAACCTCACGTGGTTCAAGGGAACAATCCCCAGATAGAACAACGATAATAATAATGATCGGACGGTAGAACAAGATCAGGTAAGGCAAATGATTGCAGAGTATGTGAGCCAAGCTTTGCAAGAATTTGCAAGGGGATTACCAGCGGCATCACCTGCATCACTGACACCACCTCCTAATAACACTATCACTGTAGAAAACCCTCAGTCTGGGTTGGCAAACTCAGCAAGGGATGACACTCCTAATGAATCTCTCGAAACGAGACCAGGTATGACTAATAACTCTGAATTACAAAATTTACTACTAACCTTGCAGAAACAGGCGAAAGAACAAAACGATCGAATCGAGAAAATTCATGGAGTACCACATGTTATCAAAGGCATTGATGTTGATATACATTCTCAACAAACTTGGAAACCAAGTGCAACACCCTTGCCTATACCCAAGAAGTTCAAAATTCCTGATGTTCCTAAATATGACGGAACAACTGACCCACGCGACCACGTGACTGCTTTTACCACCGGAGTAAAAGCCAACGACTTAACAAAACAAGAGATTGAATCATTCCTTGTCAAAAAGTTCGGAGAAACACTTACCAAGGGAGCCCTAACCTGGTATTCTCTTCTCCCTGAAAATTCTATTGATTCTTTTGCCGAGCTTGGAGATTCTTTCATAAAAGCACAATACGGTGCGCAAAAAGTCGAGAAAAAAGAATGGAGGACATATTTAAAATAAATCAAGGAGACACGGAACTACTCCATGAATTTGTAGACAGGTTCCAGCGCGAAAGAATGCAACTACCAAGGGTGCCTGATAATTGGGCAGCCATGGCATTTGCGAGAAATCTAAACGACAAAAGTTCAGAAACCACGAGAAGACTCAATGAAAGCTTGAGAGAATTCCCAACTATGATATGGAATGATGTTTATAACAGTACAGTACCAAACTCCGAATAGAGGAAGATATTATTTCTCGTTCGAGAGATGAAGATCATACCAGATCCAGACGTTCTGAAATAGATAGGAGATCAGGTAAAAATAGGTATGATCCTTACATGGGATGCAAGCTCCTCGTCCCAGGTTCGAAAATCCTAAGTCAGAATATAGACTATCGAACAGGGATGCAATCTCATCCTCATCTAGATCCAGAAAGGATCGAGATGAACGACACAGAGGTAATGCCCGAATTGGGGATCACACCTTCAATGTAAGTACCCCTGAACTAGTTTTAATATTAAAAAATATGGGTGATAAGGTTTGTTGGCCCAAAGAAATGCGGTCAAACCCAAATAAAGGGAATCCATATTTCTGGTGTGAATTCCATAATGATCATGGACATAGGACTGCAGATTGCAGATTTTTACAAGGTGAAATAGAGCAATTATTGAAACAGGGCATCTTCAACTAGATAAGGCTTGTGCTTGTATTTGTGCAGAAGACACTTCCCTCTCTGATTCAATTCATATTAGTTGTTTACAACCTAAGCAGCAATTGGACCACTTCACTTCTTTCATTTGAACAAACCTAGTATTCTGGATGTCAAGTTTGTTGGAGGTTCTACTAAATCTTATTTTGTGGAGACTTTAATAGTCTTGTAAAAAGAATGCATGAAAAGTTGTAGATGCATGATTACAAGTCTAAGTGGGAGATTATTGGGGCATATACTATTAACCATGTATTTAGATATAGTATCTTCTAATAATTATTATGGTTAAAAGTCTAAGTGGGAGATTGTTGGGATATATACTATTAACCATGGATTTGGTTTGGATATAGTATTTATTATGGAACAATTATTTATTCAATTTAAATAAAGTATTAAATAGATCATATATTTGCATGTGTCTTTTACTTATATAGTAGATGATTTTGTGTATAGAGTTTAGCTTATACACGGAAGATTAAATCATCGGTTCTTAAAGGTATAAAGTTTGAGTTCACAATCTAATGATGGAATTGGACAAACCATCATGGATGATTGTAGCACAAGATTAAATATAATTTATCTTGATTATGGGAATAGTTTAATTCCAACTTCTTGTGCTAGCACATTTTGTATGTATTGAACGGACCAAGTAGAGATAAGTATTTTATACTGACTTAATAAAATAAATTCTCTAATTGTAACGACCCAGCCGGTCGTTTTTGTGTTGGGACTTCGTTTCCGTGAATGACTCTTTCCACAACGGCTACTCGTGTTTTATGACTTGTGTGGGCAGGTAGTTCGAGATTCGGAAGTGATTTGGCCAGTTCAGGAACACATGGTTCCTGAAGGCTAGCCTATTTGGCTAATTTTGGTTCCGAGCAGCATTTTGAGAAAACGGCCTCGGAATTGAGTTCGGACAGCTCCAGCAGCTCCGGATGATGTTCTCGTACTTGGGAGTGTGTTCACCTCGGGTTTATGATGACCCGGGAGTGTTTTGGCACCTGAATCGGAATTCAGGATTTCATAAGATTTGGAATTTAGCCTGGAATTGGACCTCGTGATATCATGGTCCGAATGGAATTCCGGAACTGGAAATAGTTCCGTATAGTCATTTATGACTTCTCCGCAAAATTTGGGGTCATTCCGAGCAGTATAGACCCGTTCGGCGTATTGAGGAGCCATTTGATTTTCTTGAAATCCTAAGTTTGATCTAAGGGGTTTTGGAGAGTGATTCTTGGTTTGAATGATGTTTTTAGTGTTCTGGGAGCTCGAGCGAGCCTGTCATGTGATTTGGGACTCATTGGTATAATTTGTCGAGGGCTCAGGTGGGCCCAGGGGTCTCCCGGACCCCGATCGGGGTCAAAAACCAGCAAAACTCATAGCTGGTGAGAATTTACTGGTGTGACCGCACCTGCGGTCCATGAGCCGCAGACGCGAGGTTCGCACCAGCGGAAATCCCTTCGCAGGTGCGGCTCCTTCCGCATGAGCGGCCTTTTCTCCGCAGGCGCGGCTCCGCAAACGCGGACAAAAGCCCGCAGGCGCGACCTTCCCCAGGGGCCCAGGCCATCGCAGGTGCGGCCAATTTCCCGCAGGTGCGAGTCCGCACCTGCGATCCAAGGTCCGCAGGTGCGAGAAATCCCCCAGTGCCCAGGCCTTTTTCCGCAGGCGCGACCCTTTATTCCGCAGGTGCGAGTCCGCACCTGCGATCCAAAGGTCGCAGGTGCGGAAACTGCTGAGCAGTCCTATTAAAAAGCCCAAGTCGTGAATTCTTTTCCCAAAAATCATATTTCCTCCATTGTTGACGACCCCAAGAGCTCCAGAACGGGTATTTTGACCTAGAAACTCAGGTAAGTTATTCCGTAACCCTCCGCATGTCAATTTCTTTCGTTCTTTTAGAATTTCCTCTTCCTAATTCATAGAAATTCATAAGAAATTGTTGGGGAGAATAGAAGGTTTTGATGAAAATGTGAATTCTGATTTTTGGGCCATTGAGGGATGATTAATTGAGTTAATCTTGATCCTTAGG
>ML286293.1:0-53925 GCA_005239495.1 Nicotiana undulata | reverse complement strand
CGCCACGTTACGTATTTTACGTAAGAGAAGAGAGAAAAATAACACGTGGGGTTTCACACTAACGTTGAACCCGCTACACAAGCCAACGTGTAAAATTACACTACCATCTTAATACGGAATTAACAAAAATAACTAGAAACAATTTATAATTTTTAACAACAAAAGTAGATAGATTTCGAGACTAAGTGATGATAACAAAATACAATCCGTTGCAACAATCCCAGAACCTGGAGTCACTTACTCACGAACTGTCTATAAGATTGCTAAATACAAAGTCTGAAGAGAATAATACATGAACTGTCTCAAAAACCCAAGAGATAAACAAGACAGGATGGGGAAAAAGGGGTAGAGGAGACGCCAAGGCCCATGAACGTCTGTGGGTCTACCTCAGAATCTCCGGGGTGGACTGAAGGATACTCCTTCTAACGGTGTCCACTGGGTCCGGCTGCGGGATCTGCACAATATAAAGAAGTGCAGGTGTAGCATCAGTACAACCGACCCCATGTACTGAGTAAGTGCCGAGCCTAACCTCAGCCGAAGTAGTGACGAGGCTAGACTTGACAACAATAATCTACCTGTACAGTTCTACAAGATATAGCACAGACAAACGAAGAAATAACAAGATAAGCATGGGATACGGGAGTAGTTAATGGGGGTAACAAGTGAGAAATAAGAATGATTAATTAACACATAGGAGAAAGCAAGAGAGCAATATTAACAAGAATGCTAACGTAACAAGTATAAATGCGAGCAATGTATGTAATGGAACGGCATCACCCTTCGTGCTTTTACTCTCTTCCTCACAGTGCGATGTATGATATAAGATAATATAAATCATGGCACGGCATCACCCTTCGTGCTTTTACTCTCTTCCTCACAGTGCGATGTATGATATAAGATAATATAAATCATGGCACGGCATCACCCTTCGTGCTTTTACTCTCTTCCTCACAATGCAATGTATAATGTGAGGCAATATAAATCATGGCACGGCATTAACCTTCGTGCTTATAATCAATGTAAATCAAATATCATGGCACGGCATCACCCTTCGTGCTTTACACTATTTCTCACTATGCAATGCAATCAAATATCATGGCACGGCATCACCTTTCGTGCTTTACACTCTTTCTCACTATGCAATGTAATAAAATATCATGGCACGACATCACCCTTAGTGCTTTACACTCTTCCTCACCAAACAATGACAGATATAATGGCAAGGAATACATCATAGTGGAAATACAGTTCAATATCACCCGGCAAGGGGAAAACGTCAGTCAATTTCACAACAAGTGCCCGGCAAGGGTCTCAGCTATAACCAATCATTCCAAATATATCCTTAACAGTTGGGTTTTCAATCAAACCAATATATCATAAGTTCATCAACCAAGATTTCCAACAACAACGACTTCCAAGTAGAGACAAGTTCATAATATAACGAACATGAAAGTAATAACAAGATTTTTATCAAAAATAGACTCACGGGCATGCTTGACACACAATGCATAGGTACTCGTCACCTTACCTATGCGTTGAACATGATAAACACTTAGCACATAGCATACAATGCCTATTCCCTTACCAAAGTTAGGCAAGACACTTACCTCGGGTCCAAAAATAGCAATCAAGCCTCTAATACCGCCTTTCCTTTAGAATCCGACTCAGAAACGATAATATCTAGGCATAATTAAATCAATAATATCAATAATGACTCATTAACACGGTCTCATAGCCTAATTATACAATTCCTAGCATTCTTCCAAAAATACCAAAATTTGACCCCGGGCCCGCTTGGTCCAAACACGAGGCTCGGACCAAAACCCGATCACCCATACCGCCACGAGTTAGAATATATAACTTGTTTTGAAATCAGACCCCAAATTGGGGTTGAATTACCCAAAATTCCCAAAAACCTAACTCTACCCAAAACCCCTAATTTCTACTTTGTTTCCATGATTTTAGACCTAGATTCTAGTGTTTGATGAAGGAAAACGGAAGAATTAGAAGCTAAGATCACTTACCCAAGTGGTTATGGAGGGAAACTAGCTTGGAGGTCATCAATGGGGCTTTGGAGAAGAAGGAGTTGATGAAGAAGTGGAAATCCCGAAATAACATTCTGTTTTTTACTTAAGAAAATAACTGGGCAAAAATACACTCTGCGATCGCAGAAGGGGAGTTGCGATCGTAGAAGAGAACTTGGCTGACCCTATGCGATCGCAGGAGGGCTTATGCGATCGCGGAACACTGAGACCTCACCCTATGCGATCGCGGGTCCCTACACGCGACCGCACTAAATCAACTACCTCCAGCCTACCTAATGCACTATGCGATCGCGGAGGCTGCTATGCGATCGCATAGTGTAACAGACTACTCCCCAGGCACGAAGTTATGCGATCGCAGACCAATCAATGCGATCGCATAGAGTAAAGGAACAGACACCAGAAAAATGCAAATACACCAGATTTTTCCAACTTTTCACGCCCCGTTAGCTACCTGAAACTCACCCGAGCCCTCGGTCCTCAAACCAAAAATACACACGACTCCCAAAACATCCTACGAACTTATTCAAGCTTTTAATTCACCAAAATATCATCAAAATCAATGAACTAAACCTCAAAACTCATAGAAATTCCTTAAAACCTCATAAAGCTTAATTATTCTGATTTTGATCCGAAATACGTCATTTCAAGTCCGTATTACACCAAATTTCACAGATAAGTCACATAACATATATTAAACCTGTTCCGGGCTCCGGAACCATAATACGAGCCCAGTAACGCGATTTTCACATCAATTATCATTTTCAAAAACCTTTATTATTTTCAAAAAATCATTTTTCTTTAAAAGATTCATTTCTCGGGCTTGGGACCTCGGAATTTGATTCCGGACATACGCCCAAGTTCCATATTTTCCTACGGACCCTCTGGGACCGTCAAATCACGGGTCCGGGTTCGTTTATAAAAATGTTGACCAAAGTCAACTCTATGCCATTAATTATTATAAAATTCTATTTTCATCAAGTTTTCACATAAAAGCTTCCCGGCAACACGCTCGGGTTGTGCTTGCGTATCGAGGTGAGATTAACGAAGGCTTTTAGGGCCTCGGAACACAGATTTAGCTAGATTTACTTAGGATGACCCTTTGGGTCATCACAATCTCCACCTCTAAAACAAACGTTCGTCCTCGAACAGACATAGAAAAGTACCTGAGTCTGAGAAAAGATGGGGATAACGACTCCTCATATCGAACTCGGACTCCCAAGTAGCTGCCTCGGCAGGCTGACCTCTCCACTGAACACGAACCGATGGATAACTCTTCGATCTCAACTGACGAACCTGCCTAGCTAAAATGGCTACCGGCTCCTCCTCATAAGTCAGATCCTTGTCCAACTGGACACCACTGACGTCAAGAACATGAGAAGGATCTGCAATGTACCTCCGGAGCATAGAAATATGAAACACTGGATGTACAGCTGATAAATGCGGTGGCAAGGCAAGTCTGTAGGCCACCTCTCCTACCTTGTCCAAAATCTCAAATGGACCAATGTACCTAGGGCTCAACTTGCCCCTCTTCCCGAACCTCATCACGCCCTTCATAGGCGACACTCTAAGAAATACATGATCTCCTATCATGAAAGCCAAATCTCGCACTCTGCGATCTGCATAACTCTTTTTCTTGGACTGAGTTGTACGAAGTCTATCGTGAATAATCTTCACCTTGTACAAGGCATCCTGGACTAACTCAGAACCCAACAGTCTAGCCTCTCCCGGCTCAAACCATCCAACTGGAGACCGACACCGTCTACTATACAACGCCTCATACGGAGCCATCTGAATGCTCAACTGATAGTTGTTGTTGTAGGCAAACTCCGCTAAGGGCAAGAGTTGATCCCATGAACCACCAAAGTCTATAACACAAGCTCGCAACATATCCTCCAAAATCTAAATAGTACGCTCGGACTGGCCATCCGTCTGAGGGTGAAATGTTGTGCTGAACTCGATCTGTGTGCCCAACTCTCACTGAAATACTCTCTAGAAATGGGAGGTGAACTGAGTACCTCGGTTTGATATAATAGATAAGGGCACACCGTGCAATCTGACAATCTCTCTCATGTAGATCTTTGCCAACTTCTCCGCTGAATATGAAACTGACAC
The DNA here is from genome assembly GCA_005239495.1 of Nicotiana undulata. NCBI lineage: Eukaryota > Viridiplantae > Streptophyta > Magnoliopsida > Solanales > Solanaceae > Nicotiana > Nicotiana undulata. Next base: position 49,768 of record ML286293.1, on the reverse strand, counting down.
AGGAATGAAATGTGCTGATTTGGTCAGCCTATCCACAACCACCCATACTGCATCAACCATCCTCTGAGTCTGTGGAAGCCCAACTACAAAATTCATCGTGATACGCTCCCACTTCCACTCGGGAAGCTGAATATGCTGCATCAAACCACCGGGTCTCTGGTGCTCATACTTAACCTGCTGACAATTCAGGCACCGAGATACATAAGCCACAATATCCTTCTTCATCCTACGCCACCAATAATGCTGCCGCAAGTCCTGGTACATCTTTGCGGCGCCCGGATGAATGGAATACTGGGAACTATGGGCCTCCTGTAGTATCAACTCACGAATGCCATCGACATCGGGTACACAAATACGACCCTGCATCCTCAAAACTCCATCGGCATCAACTGTGACCTGCTTGGCACGCCGGTGCCGAACCGTATCTCTGAGAGCACATAAACAACGGTCATCATACTGGCACGAATACGATCATACAATGAAGAACGGGCGACGGTATGGGCCAAAACACTGCCAGTCTCTGAAACCTCCAATCTCACAAATCGGTTGGCTAAAGCCTGAACATCTAACGCAAGAGGTCACTCTCCGACTGACAAATAGGCAAGACTACCCATGTTGACTGACTTCCGTTTCAAAGCATCGGCCACCACATTGGCCTTCCCCGGATGATAGAGAATACTAATATCATAATCCTTCAGCAACTCTAACCACCTTCTCTGCCTCATGTTCAACTCCTTTTGCTTAAGCAAGTATTGAAAACTCTTGTGATCAGTGAATACCTCACATGGTACCTCATACAAATAGTGCCTCCAAATCTTCAAGGCATGAACAATAGCTGCAAGCTCCAAGTCGTGAACTGGATAATTCTTCTCGTGTAACTTCAACTGATGAGATGCATAGGCTATGACCTTGCCATCCTGCATCAATACCGCACCAAGCCCCACCCGTGAAACATCACAATACACGGTATACAAACCTGAACCTATGGGCAATACCAACACTGGTGTTGTGGTCAATGTCGTCTTGAGCTTCTGAAAGCTCGCCTCACACTCCTCAGACCATCTGAACTGAACACTCTTCTGCGTCAACTTGGCCATCGGGGCTGCGATAGATGAAAACCCCTCCACGAACCGGCAATAATAGCCCGCTAGGCCTAAGAAACTCCGAACCTCTGTGGCTGAAGTGGGACTAGGTTAATCTCTAACTGCTGAAACCTTCTTCGGATCCACCTGAATGCTCTCGGCCGACACAACGTGGCCCAAGGATGCCACAGAACATGTTGCTCATGCTCCTCTCACTACAAGAATATATCAAGATATCATCAATAAACACAATCACGAACGAGTCCAAATAAGGCCTGAACACCCGATTCATAAACTCCATGAAAGCAGTGGGGGCATTCGTCAACCCAAACGACATAACCAAAAACTCATAATGCCCATAACGAGTGCGAAAGGTCGTCTTATGAACATCCGATGCCCTGATCCTCAGCTGATTGTAACCAGATCTCGAGTCTATCTTGGAAAACACTGTAATACCCTGAAGCTGATCAATTAAGTCATCAATCCTCGGCAAAGGATACTTATTCCTGATAGTAACCTCATCCAACTGCCGGTAGTCAATACGCATCCTTATCGAGCCATCTTGTTTCTTGACAAACAACACTGGAGCACCCCAAGGAGAAACACTAGGCCTAATGAAGCCTTTATCCAAAAAATCCTGCGACTTCTCCTTTAATTCCTTCAACTCTGATGATATCGAGATATGATACTTGAAGACCTCGCAATTATCCAAAATAACGTGTCCCATCTAACGACACTTGGTTGGGCACCTATCTTGTAGGTTAAGGCTCCATATTTGGCACGAATTGGCGAGTTACACACAAATAGTTAATTAGCTTATTCATTTATTTATTTACCTATTAATATTATTATTATTACTCTTATTTCGTACATAATTAATAAGTTTAACAAGCATGACTCCCTATCCGTACTAAAGTAAGGAAAGAAAACAAAACAAAAATTTAATTCACAAGGGAGAATTTTAAACACAAGAATTTCCATCACAAGGGTCTCGTCTTTACATAGCTCCCACCGCGGCTCGTAGCCCGGCTAAAACATACCAAATCATAATGACACGCGAGGATCTCGTCCTCAATCCTGAATCACAAGCAATATGCATATCGTGCCAATCGAAACATTCCATTTCCTTCATTTAAATATTTCCCGTTAAGCAAAATTCCAACACGTAATGGTAAACACAGTTATCCCCATAGAATTTCTCAATACAAGTATTCACATAAGTAGATTTTTAGAGTTACGAAGCTCACCCAAAAGTGGAGCATATTAGAAGAATTTTATTAGATATGCATAACCGAATTAAGTTCAGAAAATCATTACTTATATTAATTAGAGATTGTCTTTTTAATGAAACCATTTAATGTAACGACTTTATCCATACTATAGAAAACATATCAACCGACTGGGTCTCTACCTCTAGGAATCTAACCTCCACTTTCGACATTCCGACTCCTTTTTCCCTAGGTGGTCATGTAGTTGAGTTGTAGCTGCAATGGGGCACGTATCCTGAGTGCTATTATGAAATATGACTCTCCCAAGTCTAGGACAATTTCTACCACTAGCCGACATAAGGTATCAACCTAACCTGAGTCGCCGAAATTCCCACGTCTAGTAGACTTTTGTAGACTTGTTGTTTGAATAACTCCTTTGGTACTGAAGTATAAGGTTATTAAGGAGGCAGACGTACCGAAATCCCCAGCCTTATCTCCTGCAAAATCCTCAGCCTTATACGTTCCAAGCCAAAACCGATATAACACATGGCCTCGCATTATATTCCTTGAAAGTGGACTTCCCCACGTGGCACGAAGTCATAGGTCACAATACCTGATAATTCACGATGTTAAACTTCACAGCTCATATAAATCAACTTCGTTGTTTTACACTTATTCCCATGGTGTGCCATACTTCCTGGAAGCGAAATAGAAAATCATGCGGGTCTTCAAAAGATATACCACTGAAATGGAGTGGAACTTGTTTGGTAACTTGCCCAACCTCAATAAACGGACTAGTGCATCCTGCAACCATGGAGTAGCTATAAATCCTTCCGGAATCTGATCTAGTTCACATATACTGATTGATCTAGAACCTCCGCATCTAGATCCATTTGAGACTGTACAATAAGTGTTGATGTTCGAACTTTAGACTGCACTCTACTTCTGTCTCTTCCCTTGATCGTAGCTGTCATTGGGGCTTCATCTCTTGTCCGGTCGTAGACGCTTCGCATGTTGTCGAGATTAGTGAGAGGACAAGAGTAGGCAAGTTCAATCATCAATGATAGAATAAATTCGCACGATGGAGATGAAGAAATGTGGAGTTATTCCTAACTTTGCAGCCTCTGGGGGATAAATACAGACGTCTCCGTACCGATCCCTCAGACTCTACCAAGTTTGTCCGTGAGTTGTGAGACCTAAGCAACCTAGAGCTCTGATACCAACTTGTCACGACCCGAAATCCCACCTTTCAGACCGTGACTGCGTCTAACGTTGAACCCGCTAGACAAGCCAACGTGTAAAATTACACTATCATCTTAATACGGAATTAACAGAAATAACTAGAAACAATTTATAATTTTTAACAACAAAAGTAGATAGATTTCTAGACTAAGTGATGATAACAAAATACAATCCGTTGCAACAATCCCATAACCTGGAGTCACTAACTCACGACCTGTCTATAAGATTGCTAAATACAAAGTCTGAAGAGAATAATACATGAACTGTCTCAGAAACCAAGAGATAAACAAGACAGGATGGGAAAAAAGGGGTAGAGGAGACGCCAAGGCCTATGAACGTCTGTGGGTCTACCTCAGAATCTCCGGGGTGGACTGAAGGATACTCCTTCTAACGGTGTCCACTGGGTCCGGCTGCGGGATCTGCACAACATAAAGAAGTGCAGGTGTAGCATCAGTACAACCGACCCCATGTACTGAGTAAGTGCCGAGCCTAACCTCAGCCGAAGTAGTGACGAGGCTAGACTTGACAACGATAATCTACCTGTACAGTTCTACAAGATATAGCACAGACAAACGCAGAAATAACCAGATAAGCATGGGATACGGGAGCAGTTAATGGGGGTAACAAGTGAGAAATAAGAACGATTAATTAACACATAGGAGAAAGCAAGAGAGCAATATTAACAAGAATGCTAACGTAACAAGTATAAATGCGAGCAATGTATGTAATGGCACGGCATCACCCTTCGTGCTTTTACTCTCTTCCTCACAATGCGATGTATGATATAAGATAATATAAATCATGGCACGGCATCACCCTTCGTGCTTTTACTCTCTTCCTCACAATGCAATGTATAATGTGAGGCAATATAAATCATGGCACGGCATTACCCTTCGTGCTTATAATCAATATAAATCATGGCACGACATTAACCTTCGTGCTTATAATCAATGTAAATCATGGAACGGCATTAACCTTCGTGCTTATAATCAATGTAAATCAAATATCATGGCACGGCATCACCCTTCGTGCTTTACACTCTTTCTCACGAGGCAAAGTGATCAAATATCATGGCACGGCATCACCCTTCGTGCGTTACACTCTTTCTCACTATGCAATGTAATCAAATATCATGGCACGGAATCACCCTTCGTTCTTTACACTCTTCCTCACCAAAAAATGACAGATATAATGGCAAGGAATACAGCATAGTGGAAATACAGTTCAATATCACCCGGCATGGGGAAAACGTCCAATTTCACAACAAGTGCCCAGCAAGGGTCTCAGCTATAACCAATCATTCCAAATATATCCTTAACAATTGGGTTTTCAATCAAACCAATATATCATAAGTTCATCAACCAAGATTTCCAACAACAACGGCTTCCAAGTAGAGACAAGTTCATAATATAACGAACATGGAAGTAATAACAAGATTTTTATCAAAAATAGACTCACGGGCATGCTTGACACACAACGCATAGGTAAGGTGACGAGTACCTATGCGTTGAACATGATAAAGACTTAGCACATAGCATACAATACCTATTCCCTCACCAAAGTTAGGCAAGACACTTACCTCGGGTCCAAAAATAGCAATCAAACCTCTAATACCGCCTTTTCTTTAGAATCCGACTTTGAAACGATAATATCTAGGCATAATTAAATCAATAATATCAATAATGACTCATTAACACAGTCCCATAGCCTAATTATACAATTCCTAGCATGCTTCCAAAAATACAAAAATTCGACCACGGGCCCGCTTGGTCCAAACACGAGGCTCGGATCAAAACCCGATCACCCATACCCCCACGAGTTAGAATATATAATTTGTTTTGAAATCCGACCCCAAATTGGGGTTGAATTACCCAAAATTCCCAAAAACCTACCTCTACCCAAAACCCCTAATTTCTACTTTGTTTCCATGATTTTAGACCTAGATTCTAGTGTTTGATGAAGGAAAACGGAAGAATTAGGAGCTAGGATCACTTACCCAAGTGGTTATGGAGGGAAACTAGCTTGGAGGTCGTCAATGGGGCTTTGGAGAAGAAGGAGTTGATGAAGAAGTGGAAATCCCGAAATAACATTCTGTTTTTTACTTAAGAAAATAACTGGGCAAAAATACACTCTGCGATCGCAGAAGAGAACTTGGCTGACCCTATGCGATCGCAGGAGGGCTTATGCGATCGCGGAACACTGAGACCTCACCCTATGCGATCGCGAGTCCCTACACGCGACCGCACTGAATCAACTACCCCCAGCCCCCCAGCCTACGTAATGCATTATGCAATCGCGGAGGCTGCTATGCGATCGCATAGTGTAACAGTCTACTCCCCAGGCACGAAGCTATGCGTTCGCGGACCAATCAATGCGATCGCATGGAGTAAAGGAATAGACACCAGAAAAATGCAAATACACCAAATTTTTCCAACTTTTCACACCCCGTTAGCTACCTGAAACTCACCCGAGCCCTCGGTCCTCAAATCAAAAATACACACGACTCCCAAAATATCCTACGAACTTATTCAAGCTTTTAATTCACCACAATATCATCAAAATCAATGAATTAAACCTCAAAACTCATAGAAATTCCTTAAACCCTCATAAAGCTTAATTATTCCGATTTTGATCCGAAACACGTCATTTCAAGTCCGTTTTACACCAAATTTCACAGATAAGTCACATAATATATATTAAACCTGTTCCGGGCTCCGGAACCATAATACGGGACCAATAACACGATTTTCACATCAGTTATCATTTTCAAAAACCTTTATTATTTTCAGAAAATAATTTTTCTTTAAAAAATTCATTTCTCGGGCTTGGGACCTCGGAATTCGATTCCGGACATACGCCCAAGTTCCATATTTTCCTACGGACCCTCTGGGACCGTCAAATCACGGGTCCGGGTTCGTTTACTAAAAATGTTGACCAAAGTCAACTCTATGCCATTAATTATTATAAAATTCTATTTTCATCAAGTTTTCACATAAAAGCTTCCCAACAACAGGCCCGGGCTGCGCACGCATATCGAGGTGTGATTAACGAAGGCTTTCGGGGCCTCGAAATACAGATTTAGCTAGATTTACTTAGGATGACCCTTCGGGTCATCACATTTTCAGTTCGACAAGACAACACACATAATTAACGTAGTATTTACCCGCGCTAAATAGACACATAATGTAGTATTTAATCGCGCTATATTTTGCGTGTTAAATATCATGATGTGTACAAGACAACTTTATGTCAGCTGGTCAGCTTTTTTTAGTTCGACAAGACAACACACATAATTAACGTAGTATTTACCCGCGCTAAATAGACACATAACGTACTATTTAATCGCCTTATATTTTGCGTGTTAAATATCATGATGTGTACAAGACAACTTTATGTAAGTTGGTCAGCTTTTTCATTTCGACAAGACAACACACATAATTAAATTATCATTTAAATAGGTAAAATGGAAAAGTTCAAATCATCGTTAACAAACATAATTTTATTTCATAAATCTGGCAACAAGAACAAAAAAACTAATTATTATAGCATAAACTCATTGATAGTTAGGCACACTATAAGAACACCCACCACGAGCTTGATTACTATTGCCACCCAAACCAGCTGAAGGACATTTTCAACGGTCATGTCCTGTTTGCGAGCATATACCACATTTGCGCGCATAAACAGTATCACTAACATCCATTTGGTTCTGTATTCGTGTTTTCTTCTGCACCTGTATTCGACGCAAATAGGACTTGTTACACACCATTTTAAATGGTTCCGGCGGCCAATAATGCTCAGCACCCACTGGCTGCGACTGCCCACTATATGTGTTTAGGTACTTGGAAACACTATATTGTTGATCAACATAGTTGGTCTCCCCATAACCAATACGTTGAAAACACTTGATGGCATGTGATCAAGGCATGTGGTAGATGAACCATTTCCCATAGGAGCATAACCTTGCTGATTCATTTACAGTATGTACATTATTACCCCGATTATTATGGATAGCGGTGCGAACTTCAAAAATATTTCTTTCATTATCATACTGCAAAAATGAATGCCAATGTGCTTGCCGTCTGTATTTCTCAAATCTCTTCATTGGCACTGGCATAAATTCAACACCCCTTTCCATCAATTATGTTGCAGCTGTAGACCGTTCAACAAACCTCTCTGCCATCTGCTTGAACGATATCCGCACCATGGATGTGACAGGCAATCCTTTTGCCGACTTCAATAACCCGTTGAAAGACTCTGACACGTTTGTAGTAAGAATTCTCCATCGTCTGCCACCATCCGCATGTAAAGTCCACTTTTCAAGGTGATGTCGCATTAACCAACAATAGGTTGCCTCGTCTTCTTGCCTGATAGATTCCATATGCCTACGGAATTTATGTTGTTGGTGGTCTGTTGCTGCCATCCACATCAAATCATGTAGATCCTTGTTGGGATATGCCTTCTGGAAATTGGCCTTAAAGTGCCTCACACAGTAACGGTGGTATGCATAAGGTTTTTGTCATGCAGGCAAGTTCTCCACAGAACTTAAGATACCACCGTGCCGATCAAATATTAGACAAATACCGGAACGCTGTTTGACAACGTGCTCTTTCAGGTGGTTCAAAAATAGCGTCCACGTCTCTGTGCTTTCATTGGCACAAACAACAAAATCTAGAGGAAATATCTGTCCATTAGCATCTACTACCACGACTATCAATAGCTTGATATCGTACTTTCCATAGACATGAGTTCTGTATATGGATATTATGGGCCGGCAATGCAAAAAACCATCAATTGCTGGTTTAAACGCCCAGAACTCGTAATTGAATATGTATTCTGGTGTTCCCGGACTCCGCTCAAGCTTCCATTCAACAATCGTCCCGGGGTTAAAGTACTGCAGTGCGGCCATGTACTTTGACAGAAATGCAAATGACTTATCCAGTTACCATAGACAATTTCAAATGCTCGTTTGTGCCTGAGAAATGCCTTTCTTTTCGTAATGGTATGGCCATATTCCTGGTGGACTGATGTAATGCACTCTTTGATATTATACCTTATGGACGCTTCGAGGTGCGGAATAAGTACAAGAGAAATCAAGTCAATATCCAAGTTGAAGTGATTCCCGTTGAATGTGTCCATTTCGCATGTGTGGGTGGGAATGTATTTACCCACTTTCCACATACCCATCTTCTTCTTGGTCGCACGCAACATCCAATTACATGGCCAAAACCACATGCGACAAGTAGCCTTGTATACCAACGGACTTGACTCTTTAACCATCATCTCACGACACTCTTTTACGTTGTGAATTTTACAAGCCCTGCTTACACGCGCTTTATCAGGAAAAAGAATCCACTTTGCAAGCACCGGGTCTAGACTCATCCCACATTGCTGTCCGGATTTCATCAAAATCCCTTGTGAGAGCTTCCACATCCGGAACGCTTGGCAAGTTATCAATGTAAGGAATCTCCCTTGAATGAAACGGCACTTCAGACTCGTACACTCTTCGTCTAGGGGGGGTGGAGCATACTCTCTCTTCAAATCAGGTCCTTCCTCCCCATCCTCCTCATCACCCTCCTCAAAAGGAAAGGGTGTCTCGTCTCGGGATTCATCGGCATTGTTGTCGTAATCACTGTTCTCTTCCTCACTCTGTGCATCTTCCAGATCCCAATTNAATTCCACGATGGACGTTTTCAATTAGGTGATGACTCCCGGATGGACCACTTGTAAAATTCATATCCGGCTGGTACCCCCTGTTAAATATATGAGCGTTAATACAAATTCAATACACCATAAATGTACATAATTAACACAAATAAAAATTGAAGTTTACCACTCGTCTTGTGAATTATGAAAAGCAAGAGAGAAATTATTTTCTCGTTGTTCATTCGTCGGCGGTGATAAGTTTAAATCAAGGAAAACTCTTTCATCCGGAACCTGTCCGGCAAAAACTGCTCCAGAATAACCACCCGATGACTGGGGGTTATCCCTAATGCGCGCAACCTCGTTTTTGGGAACGTCTTCGACCTTGACGTACATCTCCAACATTGTGATTACAAGAAATTCCCGGCATTCATCCGGAGTCCTCAGAAAATCCCCCAAAGCTTCGTCATCGTCGATGTTAAACTCCGAGTAAAAAGCAACCCCTTGCGGAGTAACGGAATACGGATATCTTCCGGTTACTTTAAGTATCACTGAACGTTTCCTCACACTCATTTTTTTGCATAACAACGATACCAATGTATCGTACTTCATTGTAAGTGACAATTTAACATGACATTGTGCAGGTAAACTGTACCCCACAGAGTTATTCTCCATCACAACCTCACCTTCCCAATATAATGAAACTCTTATTCTACGCTCTTCAGACATAATGAAAATATGCTAGAGAATTTAACAACAAGAAACGTTTGAACAAGACTTAAAAAAATTTGAATGATTTTTCCTACAATCATAACCTCTTTATATAGGAAATGGCTAGCTGGGGATTTTTATATGTATAGCGCCCAAATTCTGTGCACTATACGCGTCTAGAAATTATTGGTGGGCCCAAACAAGGGGTATATCCAGTTTTTGGGCGCTATACCTGTTGTGTCAGCTTTTTCAGGTATAGCGCCCAAAAACTGGACGCTATACATTAAAAAAAAAATTAACGTATAGTGTTTAGTTTTTGGGCGCTATACCTGTTGTGTCAGCTTTTTCAGGTATAGCGCCCAAAAACTGGACGCTATACATTAAAAAAAAAATTAACGTATAGTGTTTAGTTTTTGGGCGCTATACATTAATTTTTTTTTTAATGTATAGCACCCAAAAACTGGACGCTATACATTAACGGCAGAGTTACCGTTAATGTATAGCGCCCAATTTTTGGGCGTTATATATACTTTGGTGCTCTTTTTTTTTTTTACACATATTAATATTCTACTTGTCAAAAAGAATCACATTTTGGTTCCGGACTCACATCTTACGGGGTAAATTTTACTCGTAACATTGTGACGAGGTCGGTGCAAATATTTATAACGAAACACTCACTAGTGGAGTTAGGGAGTTATACATGGTAAGAGTGTAACTTTTCGACAAAAAAAAATATTCTCTGCTCCTTACGATCCAAAATAAGTGATTTTTTGGCTTTTTTGCGGGCCAAAATAAGTGATTTTTTCAAATTTCGAGAATGAATTAATTTTTTTTTCTATATTGCCCTAGGAGTAAATAGTATTGGAGTATGTGTTAGAAGTGTTTATGTGGATAGTAAAGGTTAATATGGTCAATTTTAATGCTAATTACAGTTAAAAGGTAGATTTTTTAATTTGTGTGAAAACAACCCAAAAAATTATTTATTTTAGACGGGAAGGAGTACTTAATTCCATCCCAGTAAACATTAAGCTGGAGGTTTCTTCATTCAGAATTAATCCTGATTTGACCTCAGTATCATAGGTCAACAATTTTGACAGTAGAGTAAGTCAAAACTTAGGATCTCAGCAAAGGGGTTTATGAATACAAAAATAATAGGCATATGGGCACGCACATAAATACACAAATCACAATGCGGAGCAAAAAAGTGTAAATTGGGGACAGAAGCTTTAATTCATTTGACACCACCAAGGACGCAATACATATTTCCAAGACAGAACTCCCATCTCCCTTGTCTCCGCATCATACCACATGTTTATTGTACCCTCTTTTAATTATTTCATCCGTTTCAATTTATGTCTTATTTTTTTATTTTAATTTATTTAAAAAATATGTTGCTTTTATATTTAGTGTAATTTTTAATTTTAACATCTCACATGACATGTCTTTTACAACAAGATGTGCAGGAAATTTAGAACGTTAAAGAAATATTTAATTTAATACCACAAGATTATATTTAAAAAAGTTTCTTATTTCCGGTCAAATTGAGACACATAAATTAAACGAAGGGAGTAAGTTTTATGACCTCAATGTGTAGTTTCTTTTTGCCACATTGTAGATTCAATACTTAGCATTTATAACAATTTACAGAGTTTTTCACAAATATACTAATGATATGAATAAAAAAGAAATAGTAATGCATGCCCAATTGAATCCATATTCAACTGGATATGAATTCATATCTGTAATATACACGGAGATCAGCTCATATAGTTTGTATTAGGAGGGTACAAAGGAAATCGAGATAAACTGCATCAAATCAATAATCCGAGTTAAATAGAGAAAAAAATCCGATTATAGTTTGGTTTGATTTGATTTGGTGTTGGAAAAAAACTGATATAATTGTTTTGGTTTGATTTTAACTAAAAAAAGTCAAATCGAAACCAAACGAACCCGACAGTACATATATAGAAATCTTAGATATATTTAATACATAAATATACTTATTGTGATGTAATATATAAATATTTCTTAAATTTTTTCATAATTTTATGTTTCAAGGTATTATTTCAAGGTTGGATTTAGAACGTTTAAATATTCTAATAAGTTTTAGGATTAGTTACCCCCTATAGCAATGGTTGATACCTTATTTATTTTAAATAAATATCCTTTTAAAAAATTATATTTCATAGCTATCTTTTGATTTTTTATAGGCAAATATCTATTTATGGATACCCCTGTCCTTAAGCCATAAAATAAGGTTTGTATTATCTTTCTCTTTCATATTCCCTCAAATTTCTCATGTCCCCTACCCCATATCTATTTTTTCTCTCTACTTCCCGATCTCATATCCTCTGTAACGACCCGGTCTGTCATTACAGAGAACCTGCACTATAATTACCGCTATTGACTTGCTATAGGTTGGTTATACCGTATTTGATGTGTTAGAGTTGGTAGGCTTGAAATCGAAATGATTATAATGAGAAATTAGCCACTTAGTCTTTAAAAATAGTCTTAAAGCTGGAAAAGTCAGCTGAGAGTTGACTTATTGGTAAACGGCCTCGGAATGCGGATTTTATGGCTCGGATAGCTTCGTTAGGTGATTTGGGATTTAGGAGTGTGTTCAAAATAATTTTGTGACGTCCGGTGTAGAATTAGGCTTGAATTGGCAAAAGTTAGTTTTTGGCGATTTCCGGTCGGTAGTGGAAAATAGGCTATCGGGGTCGGAATGGAATTCCGACAGTTGGAACATGTTCGTAATGTTATTTAGGATATGTTTGCAAAATTCCAGGTCAATCGGAGTTGTTTTGGAAAGTTTCGGCATCGTTGGTGGATTTTGGAAATTTCAAAGTTCTTAGGCTTGAATCCGGTGTGATTTTGGTGTTTTGATGTTCCGGGGGTGCAACTAAGTTTGAATGATCATATGGTATGTGTTGGTATATTTGGTTGGGGTCCCGAAGGGCTCGGGATTGATTTCGGGTGGTTAGATAAATTGCTGGTTTTCTGGTTTTTGTGCAGCAGGGATTTGTGCATCGCGATCGCATGGCAAGGGCCGCGATCGCGTAGAGTACTCTGAGGGTCAGGAAAATTTGTGCATCGCGATCGCGTGTATAGGAGTGCGATCGCATAGGTTTGTAAGAATGGGAAGTGAGATCGCGTGACCTAGTCCGCGATCGCGTAGAGCTAGCCAGGCGCGTGGGGAGCAGGGTCAGTTGGTCATCGCGACCACGTGTGAGGGTATGCGATCGCGTGGAGTAGGGAACCAAAGCATCGTGATCGCGTGGGCTAAGACGCGATCGCGGAGAGTAAAATGGAAGGCAGTGAAATTGGCCTTCGCGATCGCGAGGGGTTTTCCGCGATCGCGGTTAAGGAAATAACTGGCATTATTAAATAAACCCTTTCGCGAACTAAACCCTTTTTACACCATTTTTGTATGGACAGAGAGCTCTTGAGGCGATTTTTGAAGAGGAAGATCAGTGGTATTAGTAGAGGTAAGTATTTTGGACCTTAAAACTCGTTTATGGGTGATTATAGAACATAATCTCAGTATTAAATTCATGAAAATCGGTAGAAAAAGGTGGGTTTAGGGCTTGAGATATGAGACCTTTAGGGGTCAATTTGAGGTGTCAAACGAACTCCGATTTTGGTGTTCTTTATATGTACGGACTCATAACATTTTGGGATAAAAGTTTCTTAGTTTCAGGACGCGGGCCTGAGGGTCGGGTTTTGACCGAATCCGGATTTTTGAGCTAAATTCGATATTTTTCAATTGGAATTTATTCCTTGAGCATAATTTGATGATAAAAATCTGAACTTGGTAGACTTGGAGCATCCGGAAGTTAATTCGAAAGGCAAACGCATTGTGAAGTAGTTTGGGGCTAGTTTGAGGTAAGTAATGTCTTTAAATCCTGTCCTAAGGGTATGAAACCCGGGACTATGTACCCTTTCACGGGTTTTGGAATGCAAAGGTTGAAACTTTGAAGATATATTCCCTATTTAGGCGACGATTGAGTTGCTAAATCAACTTTTAAGCATATGCTTAATTAGTAATTATATATTACGATATGTTTCGGGTTGTAAGCCATGTTTGGGGCCTAGTGCCGACTTGTTTACCCCTTTGGGGTTGTGTTTACTATATTTTTCCTCACTGATATGTCATGATTTTATACTCAGTTTTTTCCTGTGAAATTGTTTTGACACTTAGAGTATTTTGATATTATTTCTTAAAAATAAAACACTCTTTTGGGTCGAGAACTCGGTATGTTATGGCCTAAGGGCAAATCGAGAGTGTCTGACTGAGTGAGGCTTTCAGGCCTATATTGTGAGAGGCTCTCAGGCCTATGTTGTTATAGCGCTTGGGTTGTAGGAGCCCCTCCGGAGTCTGTACACACCCACAGTGAGCGCAGGTACCTACTGAGTGATGATGATTGCCCGCGGGGCTGATACTAAGTGATTGTGAGGATGCCCGATGGGCTGATACTGAGTGATTGTGAGGAGGTCTGATGGGCTGATACATAGTGATTGTGAGAATGCCTGATGAGCAATGGTTACGAAAAATGATTTTGGCCCGAGGGGCAGTTTTATGAAAATAATTTTTACTGAGTTTATGAACTATAAACCACTTGTTTTCAAACTGGTTCTGATTGAGGATTTTACTGAGATGTATTTATATTATACTTGTTTCAAAGGATTTTCTAGCAATTGATTTTCAAACTTATGTAATTTCTATATACTTTTGGAGACGTGATTTTTTACTGTTTTTGTGAATTGGTGTATCTGTACTGTATTTTATAATTCTCATACTGCGATTTATTTTCATTACTACTGAGTTGGCGTACTCATAAAGACTTCATGTGCCTCTATGCACAGATTCAGGTACCGATTTGGAGCAGTAGTTGCCTTGTTCGTTAGCAGCAGTTCACGGGATTTCGAGGAAGCTGTCCAACGTCCACAGCTTCTCATATTCCCTCCCTTGATTAGTATTAGAAATTGATTCATAGACATTTATTATGACATTAGCATAGTTAGATTTATTTCTTTTTAGATGCTCATGATCATTGACTCCAGTCTTGGGAGGTTTTGTTTAGGTTTTGTTTAGACAATTATTGGGGCGTTAAGTTTTAATAATTTATTTTATTGTTATGCTTGTTGTTTATCATTGTATTGTGAACTATTATAAAAGAAACATTGCATAGTAAAGTGATGGTTGGCTAGCCTAGTTTCATGATAGGCGTCATCACGGCCTGTTAGGATTTGGAATCGTGACATCCTTTTTTCTTCTTCTTGTACAATTTCAATAATTAGCAGTGCCTCCATCGAAATCCCAGCTGGCTTTGGGCCCTTGTTGTTTAGACCATGTCCTTCTTGTTTCTTTGCAACGTAAGATCAAATTCCGGTGCTTCATCCCCTAAAGTCTTCGCTAATACTTTTCGCAACAATTAATCGGATGTGGATAATCTTGAATTTTAAATTAGCAATTAACGCAAATTATGCTTAATATTATATACATCACGTACGATCTCCGATGCAACAACATTTGGAATTAGAGGCGGCGCTGGATCGTCGGCAACCAGAGGCAACGGTGGCAACGAGCAAGGATTGAATATTGATATTTCTTCAACGAGACGACATTAGGGTTGTTCTTGAACAAAGACGACGGAGTTGGGGGTTGAGCAACTTGAATTTTCTGTTAATATATTTCAGTGTATTTCAATGTATCTCGTTGTATTTCATTGTATTCGTTGTCTTTTTTTTTATTGTATTTCAATGTATCTCGCTGTATTCTATGTATTTCATTGTATTCATTGTCTTTTTTGTTCTGTATTTCAATGTATCCCGCTGTATACGATGTATTTTATTGTATTCACTGTCTTGCTATATTCCACGAATGTATTCATATATTTTTTTAAATTAATATAAATTATGTATTCAGATATATTATATAATTTCTCTGAAGATTTCTATATTTTTGGGGTATTTTTCGGTTGAGAATCTTTTTTATAACTAGAAATACAAAATTTGTGTGTTATAATTGAGTTTGTTGAGTTATATTAGGAGTTTATTTTGTTAATTGATTCACTTTCTGTTTAGAAATAGTGTAATCCCCTGTTTCACGCCGTGAATACAGTCGAATACAATAATATGTCCAGCTGTAATCTCATGTTTCACGCAATGAATACAGTCGAATACACTCGAATACAAAAATCTGTCTAGCTGTAATCTCCTGTTTCACACCTAGAAATGCTACTGCATTCATGAATACATCGAATACACTCTAAAAAATCTGAAAACATAACTATATGAAGTAATATAGTAAATGGTAGCTACAACTAGCTAATAACCACTAAAACATAGTGATTTCTGAAAGTTTCTCTAAGTTTTATAGCCATTAATATTAGTAACTCAAATAATACTAACATAAGCCCAAAATATAATCAAATCAATACCAATACTAACAAAAAATATTCAACTCAAAATTAGGAATGCCAATGTTTGAATATCTTTTTTTGTTTTGCAATGATTTAGATAAATATGCATAACCTTTTTTTATTTTTCTTTAGCGTTTAGTCATGTAATTAATACTCCCTTATTAGTCTACTTATTTTAGCATGACTTATTACTTTTAGATTATGTTTATTTTTACTGTGCCTTTTTAATTAGCAATTTATATTACGTGATTTTATTGTTTTTACTGATGAATATTTTAGAATAATGCAATGACACATCTCATATTTTGTATTATTTTCTTGAAAAACACCTTATATAGTTGTATCTTACTAGGATTAAAGAAATATTTGGAGCACAAGTTATATGTTTTGTACTACGAAGATTTTACCGGGAAAAAAAAACCAAAAAAACATGAAAGCCCGAGAAAAACCCAAGTTTGATTGTTTGATTTGGTCTTTGGATTTAGTAGCCCGACACAATTAATTTGGTTTGGTAATTGCAAAACCTGAACTAACTTCTCAATCTCAATGTATATCTCCAGGGGCGGCCAGAGGGTTAAGCCACTAAAGCGGTGGCTTAAGGCCCCAGAATTTTTGGGGCCCCAATTATTATTTTTTTATCTTATTTGATGTCCGGTATTTAACTTGGGACATTGATTAATTTGAATTCGTTCGATGTAATGTCCATTAAAGTTGAAATTGTTCCTGAGAGGGGATTTTTTTTCATTCTAAATACTGAAACTGAATACTACCCGATTAAAGAAGAGATATGCTATCCATCCACCACAACTCTTGTGGTGAGGCCCCAAATCATTTTAAGAAAATATTAAGTATTTCAAAGTAGAAAAGTAAAATATTTTATATAAAAAGGGATTACATTAAGCATTAGAAAATACATAATACACTTTTAAACTCTATTTTTGCACTCGGGTTTTCATCATTGCAACAAGTATATTGAAACATCAAAAAAATATTTAAATATAAATTTATCAACTTCTTGAATCAGGTTCTATGATTTAAGATCAATACTGCACATGAGAGATTAAATGATTTATGCGAAAAATTTTAAGTAATTTTATACTTAAAAAGCTAGAAAAATCTACTTCAACTAAAAATATATAGAATTTTTTTAAAAGGATCTCACATTAAAGTTTGGCTTTAGGCCACCAAATTTATTGTGCCGCCCTTTTATATCTCAACTTTGTTTGTCTTTACCACAGAACAATGAAGGAAGGACTCTCCGCTTCTTGTTTAATCTCATTATCAGCCTAATTTCTGTAAGAAAATTTTACCAAAAGCAGAAAACGAAAATCAGTACGTATAAAAAAAATTCACCTATAATAATGTTATTATTTAACATGAATGTATGATATATATTCATCCCGTGTATTTTTAGTTAATTCTGTGTTTCGATGTTATAAAAACCTCCTTCTATCTCACCTCGAGTTGCGTGCGCAGCCCGGGCGTGTAGCCGGGAAGCCTTTATGTGAAAAAACTGAGAAAAATAATAAGTTTGATTTTGAAATTTGAATTAAGTTGACTTTGGTCAATATTTTTGGTAAACGGATCTGGACCCGTGATTTGACGGTCCCGGAGGGTCCGTAGGAAAATATGGAACTTAGACGTATGGCCAGAATCGAATTCCGAGGTCCCAAGCCCGAGAAATGAATTTTTGAAAGAAATTATTTTCTGAAAATATAAAGGGTTTTTGAAAGTTTAATTATATGTGAAATTTGTGGTATCGGGACCGTATTTTGGTTCCGGAGCCGGTACAGGTTCGATATAATATTCATGACATGTATGTAAAGTTTGGTAAGAAACGGAAGTCATTTGATGTGATTCGGACTCGTAGATTCAAAGTTTGATATTTTTGAAGTTTTGGAAATTTTCCTTGATTTTGGTGTTAAATTCGTTGTTTAAGATGTTATTTTGGCGATTTGATCGCACGAGTAAGTCCGTAGGATATTTTTGAGGTTGTGTGCATATTTGGTTTGGAGCCTCGAGGGCTCGGGTGAGTTTTGGATAGGCGTCGGGGTGATTTTTAGACTTAAAATCTGGTGTTTGCACAGTTTCTGGTGTTTGGTGAGTTACACTACGCGAACGCGTGGTAACCCATGCGAACGCGTGGTAACCCATGCGAACGCGAAGAGAAAAGGGGAAGAGCCTGAGATTTACTCTATGCGAATGCGTAGAGTGAGACGCGAATGCGGAGCACTGGGCAGTGACTCTACGCGAACGCGTCCCTAGGGTTGCGAACACATAGAGCAAAGGATGGGTTGGGGGTTGGGTAGTCTCAACCTTACGCGAACACGGCTTGAAGCTCGCGAACGCGTAGGCCAAGCAAGCCAGAACTACGCGAACGCGGCCAAGGGATCGCGAACGCGAAGAGTAAAGTCGTCCAGTTATTTCTTTTGCCAAAACAAAACTCATTACGGGATTAAACCAAAATTTCATAACTTCTTCTTCCAAACTTTAAAGTCGGCGATTCTTGAAAGAGAACTTCACCATAAATTCATAGGTATGTAATTTCAGACTCATTTTCTTCAATATTTATCAACACTCACTAGATTTCCAGGCCTAAATCATGATTTTAAGGGTAGAAAATTAGGGATTTGGGTAGAGTTAGGGCTTTTTGATTTATTGGGATTTAGACCTCGTTATGGGGTCAGTTTTTAAACTAATTACATATTCGGGCTCGTGGGTGAATAGGTGATCGGGTTTTGGTCCGAACATTGTGTTTTGACCAAGCGGGTCTGGGGTCGATTTTTGGGATTTTTGGAAAGAATGCTAGAAAGTCTATAATTAAGCATTGGAATTGAATTATTTAGCATTTATTGATGTTATTGAGTCAATTATGTCTAGATATAATTGATTTGGAGTCGAGTTCAAAAGGAAAAGCGGTGATTGAGGCGTGATTTTGATCGTGGAAGTCGAGGTAAGTGTTTGGCCTAACCTTAGCTTGAGGGAATAGGTGTTGAGTCTTATTTGTTATGTGTTTATTCCATGTTCAACGTATATGTGAGGTAACAAGTACCTATATGTTGTGTCAAGCATGCCCGTGAGTCGGATAATATGAATTACGTGATTTTCGTTGATATTTAATGTGTTATAGCTTGAGTTTCACTTTGATGGTTGCTCAATTGATGGAAGTTCTTGGTTGTGAATACTGTTGAGTATTTGTTTCGATTGAGGAATATCTTGTTAAGTTATGTACTTGAGTGATATTGGTTATAGTTGTGTCCCTTGCCGGGAAGGTGATATTTCTACTGTTGTTCCGTTGCCGGGATGTTGTGATTTATTGTCATGGTTCATGTTGTTAATTTCTTCCTTTCCAAACTGTTGTTCTTGATATTGTTTGGGTGAGGAAGAGTGTAAAGCACGAAAGGTGATGTCGTGTATTATTCATTGTGAGGATGAGAGCAAAAAAGCACGAAGGGTGATGTCGTGTCATGTTATGATATTAAAAGCACGAAGGATAATGTCGTTCCATGTTATGATATTAAAGCACGAAGGGTGATGTTGTGCCGTTTCTATTTATTTATTGTGAGGACGAGAGTAAAAGCACGAAGGGTGATGTCGTGCACTTGTTTACTCTCTGTTATTATTCCCTGTTGTTGCCTTGATATTTAAGTTGTTGTCGTATTCCGTTATTTCTGTTATTTGATATCTCTTTCCCCCAGCATGTTCCCCTTCTTCCCTTGTACTTAGTTGATTATTTTGGCAGTTATTATTCTCCGAATAATGTTTAATTGCAAAGGTTGAATTAATTGTTGTGTCCTAGCCTCGTCACTACTTCGCCGAGGTTAGGCTCGGCACTTACTCAGTACATGGGGTCGGTTGTACTGATACTACACCTACACGCTTTTTGTTGTGCAGATCCAGGTACAAAACCCTGTGGACATTGAGCTAGGAGGCTTCCTTCAGTCCACCCGGAGACACCGAGGTAGTCCTGCAGGCGTCCGCAGGCCTTGGCGTCCCCTTCCACTTCTCTATTTCTGTTTTTAGTATTCCATAAACAGATGTATTTACTTCTTTCAGACCCTTACATGTATTATTCGTAGATAATCCGTGGCATTGTGACTCCAAAGATTTGGGTTGGTTATTTTGAGAATTTGTATAAATCATTGGATTGAATTATGTACTTTTAATTTGTTCTTATTTTTATGCTTTTATTCATGAAAAGGTTGTATTTCACTTGTTCTCACTTAATAATAAAGGATTTTTAATAAATTTGAGTATTTACGTTGGCTTTCCTGTCGGGTTTAACGTTATGCACCATCACGGTCCCGGCGGTGGGAATTTTGGGTCGTGACAAGTTGGTATCAGAGCACTAGGTTGCCTAGGTCTCACAATTCACGGACAATCTTGGTAGAGTCTGAGGGATCGGTACGGAGATTACTGTACTTATCCCCCAGAGGCTTCAAAGTTACGAATAACTTCACATCTATTCTTCTTTGTCGTGCGATTTCAATTCTAAATGCTAATTGAGTTTCTATTCTACTCTCTCGCAGATGGCAAGAACACATTCTTCCTCATCTACCGATCAGCAGCCCGATCCTCCAATTATAGCTCCTATGAGGGGCCAAGGCCGTACTAGAGGCCGAGGCAGGGGTAGGGCTCAGCCCAGAGCACCAGCCCTAGTAGAGGATCCTCAGGTAGAGTTTGCCGATGAGGTTCCTACCCAGACAGTCCCAGTTGGACCAACTCAGGTCCCAGAGGGATTCATTGCCACCCCAGTACTTCATGACGCTCTGGTCTGTTTAGTGGGCCTTATGGAGAGCGTGGCTCAAGCGGGTCTACTTCCTACAGCACCATCCTTCTCTCAGGCTGGGGTCTAGACTTCTACTACCGGCACACCAGAGCAGTTAGCTTCTCATTTCCAGACTCCAGCACCTCAGACAGCTGGAGTAGCTCAGTCAGGTATCGTGGCTCAGGCCGTTGAGGGAGCAGCTATGTCTGCTGATGCTTTATGGAGATTGGACCGGTTCACCAAGCTATTTCCTACTACTTTCAGTGGTGTACCACCAGAGGATCCCTGGGATTTCTTAGACAGTTGCTATAAATTTCTTTGAAACATGGGGATCGTGGAGACCAATGGGGTCGACTTTGCTGTTTTCCGCCTTTCTGGTTCCGCCAAGACTTGGTGGAGGGATTATTGCTTGACCAGACCAGCTGGATCTTCGCCTTTGTCTTGGGATCAGTTCTCTGAGTTGTTCTTGGAGAAGTTTCTCCCAGTTACCCATAGAGAGGATCTCCGGAGGCAGTTTGAGCATCTCCAGCAGGGATCTATGACAGTTACACGGTATGAGACCAGGTTCATCACTTTGGCCCGACATGCTATCATGATACTCCCCACCGTCCGAGAGGGTGAGGAGGTTTGTTGAGGGGCTAGCTCAACCGATTAGATGTCCAGAGAGACAGGTATTGACATTTCATTTCAGGAGGCGGCTAATGTGGCCAGGAGGATTGAGATGGTCTTACTATAAGGAAGTGGTCTGGGGTCTGACAAGAGACCTCGTCATTTTGGCTGATTCAGTGGTGCCTCGTCTGGAGGCAGGGATTCTTTTGGCAGAGGTCATCCTCCTAGACCATTCCAGTCAGCACTTCAGGTATCCCGCAGTGCACCACCAGCTCCTATCAGTGCACCGCCGCTTTAGAGCTTTCAGAGTGGTTATTCTGGTCGACAAAGACAGTTTCAGGGACAACAGTCTCAGCAGCAAAGATCTTGTTACTCTTGTGGTGGTCCAGGGCACATTGCTAGGTTTTTCCCTCGAGCTTCGAGTGGTTCTCAACATCAGGGTTCTCGTGCTATGATTCCTGCACCAAGTGCTCCACCACCCCCTCAGCCAGATAGGGGTGGAGTTCGAGGTGCCAGAGGTGGAGGCCAGACAGTTAGAGGTGGAGGACAGGTTATGAGAGGTAGAGGTCAGCCCGCAGTAGGTCAACCCAGGGATGTTCAGATTGGTAGGGCTCAGCCCCGATGCTATGATATTCCCGCCAGACTTGAGGATGAGGCCTCTGATGCAGTCATTACAGGTATGGTTTCAGTTTGCATCAGGGATGCTTCGATTCTATTTGATCCGGGGTCTACATTTTCCTACGTGTCCTCATAGTTTTCTCCTTATCTGATTATGCCCCGCGATTCCCTGAGTACTCCTGTATATGTATCTATACCGGTGGGTGATTCTATTGTGGTAGATCGAGTCTACCATTCATGTATAGTGGTTATTGGTGGTCTTGAGACCAGAGTAGATCTTCTACTCCTTGATATGGTTGATTTCGATGTTATTTTGGGGATGGATTGGTTGTCTCCCTATCATACCATTCTGTACTGTCATGCCAAGACTGTGACCTTGGCTTTGCCGGGAGTACCCCGATTGGAGTGGAGGGGGACTCCTGGTCATTCTTCCAGCAGTGTTATATAGTATATGAAGTCTTAGCGCATGGTCGAGAAGTGATGTTTGGCATATTTGGCCTATGTTCGTGATTCTAGTGCCGAGGTTACTCCTATGGAGTCGGTACCCATTGTCCGTGAGTTTCCAGAGTTATTTCCTGTTGACCTGCCGGGTATGCCACCCCACAGGGATATTGAATTTTGCATTGATTTGGCTCCGGGCACTCAACCCATTTCTATTCTGCCATATCGTATGGCCCCGCCAGAGCTAAAGAAGTTGAAGGATCAGTTACAGGACTTGCTTGGTAAAGTCTTTATTAGGCCTAGTGTTTCTCCTTGGGGTGCGCCAGTGTTGTTTGTTAAGAAGAAAGATGGAACAATGAGAATATGTATTGACTACCGGCAATTGAACAAGGTTACTATCAAGAATAAGTATCCCTTGCCGAGGATTGATGACTTGTTCGACCAGCTTCAGGGTGCCACAGTATTTTCGAAGATTTACTTAAGATATGGCTACCATCAGTTGAGGATTAGGGCGTCTGATGTCCCTAAGATAGCCTTTCGCACTCGGTATGGGCATTATGAGTTCTGGGTGATGTCATTTGGGCTGACAATGCCCCAGCTGCTTTCATGGAGTTGATGAACCGAGTGTTCAGGCCTTATTTGGTTTTGTTCGTGATTGTCTTCATTGACGATATTTTGATTTACTCCCGCAGTCGGGAGGAGCATGAGCAGCACCTTCGAGTCGTTCTCCAGACTCTGAAGGACAGTCAGTTGTATGCTAAGTTTTCGAAGTGCGAGTTCTGGTTGAGTTCGGTTGCATTCTTGGATCATGTTGTATTAGCAGACGGTATTCAGGTGGATCCCAAGAAGATATCAACAGTCATGGATTGGCCTAGACCCACATCAGCTACAGAGATTCGGAGTTTTTTGGGCTTAGCAGGTTATTATTGTCGGTTTGTGGAGGGCTTTTCATCTATTGCAGCCCCGATGACCAGGTTGACTCAAAAGGTGCCCAATTCAGGTGGTCAGATGAGTGTGAGGCGAGCTTTCAAAAGCTCAAGACAGCCTTGACCACGGCACTGGTGTTGGTTTTTCCCTCAGGATCAGGGCCATATATTGTGTATTGTGATGCTTCACGGGTTGGACTTGGTGCAGTGTTGATGCAGGATGGCAAGGTTATAGCTTATGCTTCACGTCAATTGAAGGTTCATGAGAAGAACTATCCAGTTCATGATTTTGAGTTAGCAGCCATTGTCCATGCGCTGAAGATTTGGAGGCATTATCTGTATGGTGTGTCATGTGAGGTGTTTACAGATCATAAGAGTTTGCAATATCTGTTCAAGCAGAAAGAGTTGAATATGAGGCAACGAAGATGGTTAGAGTTGTTGAAAGACTACGACATTACCATCTTATATCATCCGGGAAAGGCCAATGTAGTGGCCGATGCTTTGAGCCGGAAGTCAGTCAGCATGGGTAGTCTTGCTTATATTCTGGTCGGGGAACGATCGCTTGCTTTAGATGTTCAGGCTTTAGCCAATCGGTTCATGAGATTGGATGTTTCTGAGACTGGCAGTGTTTTAGCTTATACTGTGGCCCGTTCTTCGTTGTTTGATCGTATTCGGGACCGGCAGTATGATGATCGTCATTTATGTGTCCTTAGGGATACGGTTTGGCACGGAGGTGCCAAGCAGGTTTCAGTTGGCGATGATGGAGTCTTGAGGATGCAGGGCCGTATTTGTGTGCCTGATGTTGATGGCCTTCGTGAGCTGATATTGCAGGAGGCCCATAGCTCCTGGTATTCCATTCATCTGGGCGCCACAAAAATGTACCAGGATTTGCGGCAATATTATTGGTGGTAGAGGATGAAGAAAGATATTGTGGCACATGTAGCTCGGTGATTGAACTGTCAGCAGGTTAAGTACGAGCACCAGAGACCCGGTGGATTGATGTAGCAGATTGAGATTCCTGAGTGGAAGTTGGAGCGTATCACCATGGATTTCGTGGTTAGGCTCCCACATACTCAGAGGAAGTTCGATGCGGTATGGGTCATTGTGGATAGGCTGACCAAGTCAGCACACTTCATCCCTGTATCAGTTTCATATTCTTCGGAGAGATTGGCGGAGATTTACATCAGGGAGATTGTTCGCATGCATGGTGTGCCCATGTCCATTATTTCTGACCGAGGTACTCAGTTTACCTCCCATTTCTAGAGAGTAGTTCAGCGTGAGTTGGGCACACAGGTTGAATTGAGCACAGCGTTTCATCCTCAGATGGACGGACAGTCCGAGCGTACTATTCAAATTTTGGAGGATATGTTGCGAGCATGTGTCATTGACTTTGGAGGTTCATGGGACTAGTTTTTACCTTTAGCTGAGTTTGCCTACAACAGCAACAGCTATCAGTCGAGCACTCAGATGGCTCTTTATGAGGCGTTGTATGGTAGGCGTTGTGTGGTTTGAGCCGGGGGAGGCTCGGTTATTGGCTATGTAGTTAGTGCGTGATGCCTTGGATAAGGTGAAGATCATTTAGGATAGACTTCGTACAGCTCTGTCCAGGCAGAAGAGTGTCGCGCCCCCTTTTTTCCTCGCACGGGTTAGGTACGCGGAGATCGGGTTTCATGACATTCTGGACAACTCCTTAAAGGAAAATATTTAAGGAAGAGTCGCCACCTAACAATTTTATGGTGCGTTAGGGCACCTAGAATAACTAACTCATAAACTAGTTTGCATTACCAGAGATTGGGTAAGGGCTTGAAGTTATTCCAAGGGAAAGGTATTAGGCACCCCTCGAGATCCACAACTGTGGGTCCCAGCCAAGTAGTTTTGTGAATTTGGACAGTAAACAAATGACAAGCAAGGCTCGCGTAAGAGGGGATTTCAAGTAAATACTGAAACTATTAAAAGAAATTTAAAGAATAGCAAAGTAAAGTCATTTGAATGAAAATGTCCTAGGTTTTAAAGCAATATGGATCACATCAATGCAATATCTGGTATGTCACGCCTCGAAGAGGGGCTACACGTGGTATTAGCGCACCGGTCATCATATTCATATTCTACCCTTCCCCACCCCGCTAAGGTATTTAAAACGCGTGTGTTGGTCACGAAGCTTATTGCGCGCTATTACCCGTCCCGTTCTATAAGTCCCGGAGGGTGTTTAGGATTACTAATCCTATAAGGGGAGTACTAGGTTGAACCCTTAGGTTTAAAGGATAAACTCTAAGCGACATACAAAAATATTTTGGACTGCAGATATAGGGAAGCACACATAGGCAGATAAGAGGCTCACAGATCCCTCCACAAGTAAACACATAAATAGCACGTCTCGAACACAACAAAGGTCTCAAAATCAGAACTTAAAACAGGAGATTTGAGTGGGAACAGTAAGTTTCAGCAGTTTTGGCAGAGGACTGATTCTTTGAGAAATCAGTAATTAAGGCAGGGAATTCAATTAAAACAGAGTAGTCTTAAGAAGAGAATGATTGATTTTAAAATTCCAGTAATTTAAAGATAGAAGCAGGATTTGAAAAGTGCACAACAGTTTAATGAAGTTCCTAGTAAAAGTAAATGGGAAGTTTTAGAAAAATTAGTAAAGCATGATTTTAAAATAACAGAGTGATCCAAAAGGGGAAGTGAGTTTAAAAGATTCAGCAGTTCAAAGTAGAGTAGAAGTCAGTAGTTTAAGAAAACTTTAATAAAAGGAGAATGAGTAAACTATTTCAGAAACCAGTAAATTTAAAATAGAGCAAGGATTCAAACAGAATGATTTTGTAGAAGGGATAATTGTTTGGAAAATCCATCGGTTGTTAGGCAAAGCAGGAGTGAAAACAATGACAAACAGCGAAGTTCTAAGGATTTCAAAAGAGACTGATTAGTTCTACAGATCGCTTTTAATACAAGCAAGACATAAAACGATTGATTTTCATGTCATTGGGCCTAAGGTTTGTCTAGGCGTTCGTGATACTGATTATTTGTCTTATGAGAGTCACAACTAGTGAAATGCAAGTCCTTGACCCTGATTTTAAAGGCATGGAATACATTGAAGACAATGTCGAATTTGCAGAAACGTTTTTTAGCCTTTTTTTTTTTGCACAGTTTTGACGAGGTTACCAGATCTGGTACATACTGACTAGGTGTTCACATAATAACAAACATGCTGAAGGAAAAATCCTATAGAACATGGTATCTAATGCACACGTGAATACCTAAAACATGATTTCTAAATGTGGTACTTATGAAAATGCAGTAGCAGTAACGTCATAGCAGTTTATTACTTTGTTATAGTTGTTAACTGTGAACGGGGCTTATAAAATGACATGAATATAATAAATATGCTGAAATAAAGAACCTAAACATGATTTATAATGTATGGTATGCATGTCCTAAGCATGATATCTAGTGCGCACACAGGTAAGTAAAATCCTATAGTCATGGTCTCTATCCACACTATACTAAACATGCATAGTCCCCTCACACATTCACTATCCAGCCCCAATTATTTGTTTACAAATTATTACAAGCCAGAAATAATGAATTACATCACTAAAATAAAATAAGAAGCTACTTATATAGGGAGCCTTCAATCAGGCTCATATCTTCCAACCTCGATCCTTTCGAGTCTCACAGCCTTACATGGTCCGGGTGCGGCAAAGCTCCCTAGGGCCCTCATGGGTCCCTGGCCAATACCAGCACCCAGACATAGTTGCCAAAATTAAGCATGTGCAGTGTGGAACTACCAGCCTCAGTGTGTCAAAGTTCAGAGGGAATTCAAGAGGTTCCCTAAGCAATGCTCACACTGAGGGGGTGGAACCTAAGTTTTTCTAGGAATAGTGTGAAGTGCTTGTAGTTTGAAAGAGTTGAGTTTGAAAGTAGTTTGAAGTAACAGTTTTGAAATATAACTTCAGAGGACAATGTAAGAGTTTATAAAACTAGTTTACAAAAGAAAAGAGGTAGTGCAACCACAATTCAGCATATAGAGAGTTCAAGAAGACAAATACAAACAAGGATAGGGAGTTGGGGACAATTAATTCACGTGCTAGTAGTAGAATAGAGTTACAAGTTCTCTAATAATTATCACATAGTTGTCATAAAGCATCGCAGAGTCACATATTAGGTATAGAGTCAGAATCATATAGTTTTTAGGTGTCATGGGGTGGGAACACAGGTCTGTAGCATGATAAGCTAAGTAGAGGATAAGAACAGACAAGAAACAGCAGTCATGTTGAGGCAACAAAAGGATGATCACATAGACAAACAGGCATGCTGACTCCATAGGGGTCAAACAGGGTTATAGCAGATCATACAAGGTAAAGCAGGAGACATCATGTACTAAAAGATAAGGGGAAATCATAGAAGCATGCTAGTTACATGGTAGGCGGTAGAACCATAAGATAAAGCACAAAAGTAACAACAAGTAGATTAACATGAACTGAAACATAATGTGTGGAGACACTGTAAACTTAGATTAGGAACATACCAGTCAAGGGTATAGAGCAGCAAAGTGCAACAAGTATGCAGAGCAAAGGAGAGCAATAGAACAATAGTATGCAGATGCAAGAGAGAAATAGAACAGCAGTATGCAGATGCAAGAGAGCAACAGTGATTACTCAGTCTTGGCTTTCAGTCGCCTGAGTGGTCAATAACTAGTGTGACGAGCAAGAAAGGAGGGGTATGAAAGCAAAGAGAACTCAGAACAATGTTAGTGCTCTGAGTTTTGAGTATGCCTTAGTGATATGCAGTGTATCAATGTGTTCGTGTGTGTGTTATGCAAAAGAAGACAGAGTATTTATAATGTTGAAAACGAGTAAGCAAATATGGTAAGAATCACAATGGCATGGTAATCAAAGA
The DNA here is from genome assembly GCA_005239495.1 of Nicotiana undulata. Classification (NCBI taxonomy): domain Eukaryota; kingdom Viridiplantae; phylum Streptophyta; class Magnoliopsida; order Solanales; family Solanaceae; genus Nicotiana; species Nicotiana undulata. The sequence continues at coordinate 21,199 of ML286293.1, read as the reverse complement.
ACTCAGAATCCATTAGAGCAAAATCAGGACAAGTACTCCCTTAAGTTAAGGGGATTAATTCAAACGGTAAGGACCTGTAACAAATATGGAAAGAAATCAATATATGACTGACAAGGAAATATTCAAATTTAGCAAGTATAGGGTAAACAATTAGGGTTAAGTTCAAAACATTTTGATTAAGGAAATAGCCAGTAAGAATAAAGTACCACATCAGACAAGTTAAGTGAATCAATTAATTTGAATAGGAGAGGTAGAAATTTAGGTTTTAAAGGAAGGTTTATCAATCAAACCCCAAAAGTATGGAATCCAGAATCAATCTAAGAAGGAGTCAGAATTCTGCATTCATCATATAAATAGACAAGAATAACCATACATAGTAAACGTGCAGGTTAAACAAGTACTGATAGAAAGATGCAAGTCTGAAAAATCAAGATGGACATAAGCGCATAGAGGTGATATAAGTTAGGCTAAGAAAACTCAGTAGAACATATTCGAGGCAGATAATCACAGCAACTTAAACAAGAAACGAGCAGTCATGCTAATACACATGACCAATCGAAGAAGTCTAGAAAAATTAGGGCTTTTAACATATACAAGATAAAGAGCTAGTAAATCACAGAATAAGTCATGATATGCAAAGAACGGATTTAAACGCAAAGAGAAACTTAGTTTTAAACAAGCATAAAAGAGTTCTGAGAAACCCTAGCTTTAAAAGGAAGTGAAACCGTTTTAAAACTGATGATTTTTAAAGTTTGAGTCAAGAACAATGTAAAACATAAAGAGACATGCTTGAATCACTAAAAACACCATAGATCTGAGAGGTTTAGGCAAAAATTAGGGTTTCACAAGAGAATCGAATAGAACCGGAAAACCTGCTGCAAAACTCAAGAAGTGTAATGGGTATGATGTGGCTATGCCCAAACCCCACCGGAGAGGCCAAGAAAAACCAAAGCAGGAGCCCCAGGTGCAAGTCAGCATGGCTCAGGCCCTCGAGGTCTTCAGAGAGAAGATGAGCTAGATGAAGGAGACTCATGGAGGCTCGTAGTCGAAAGGATGGTGGCCGGAGATGGCCAGAGGAAGGCGGTGGAGTTCCATCGGAGACGAAGAGACAGAAGTCTCTAGAGACTAGAGAGAGAGAGACGATAGATAGAGAGATGAACGGTCTCGAAATAATGAGACGGGAAGGGGGTAGGTTAGATATAATCATAGCACGAGAACCCTAGTGCTGAAAACCACTCAAGGCTCGGGGGGGAAATCTAGAAATGTGCCCCAGGCCACCACATGTATAAAAAGATATCGGTTGCTGAGACTGCTGGCCCTGAAACTGTCCATGTCGTCATGTAACCAGTCTGAAAACTCTGAAGCGGCGGTGCACTGATAGGAGCTGGTGGTGCACTATAGGGCAACTGATCAGAATATGGCATGTGGGAACCACGACTACCTAGAGCACTGCGAGATACTCGAAGTGCTGACTGAAACGGTCTAGGAGGATGGCCTCTACCAAAAGAATCTTTGCCCCCATACGAGGCACCACTGAACCGGGCAAAATGACGAGGCCTCACGTCAGACCCCTGACCACTACCCTGTGATAACACCATCTCGACTCGTCTGGCCACATTGGCTGCCTCCTGAACGGAAATATCACTCCCTGTTTCTCTGTCCATCTGCAATCTAATCGGCTGAGATAGTCCCTCAATAAACCTCCACACCCTCTCTCGGTCGGTGGGAAGTATCATGATAGCATGTCGGGCCAAAGTGATGAATCTGGTCTCTTACTATGTGACTGTCATAGAACCCTGCTGGAGACGCTCAAACTGCCTCCGATAGTTCTCTCTCTGGGTGACAGGAAGAAACGTCTCCAGGAAAAAATTAGAGAACTGAGCCCAAGTCAAAAGCAGTGACACAACTGGTCTGGTCAAGCAATAATCCCTCCACCAAGCCTTGGCGGGACCTGAAAGGCGGAAGGTAGCAAAATCGACCCCATTGGTCTCTACTATCCCCATGTTGCGAAGAACCTCATAGCAGCTATCCAAGTAGTCTTGGGGATCCTCGGAAGGTGCACTGCTAAAATTAGTAGTAAATAGCTTGGTGAACCGGTCTAGTCTCCATAAAGCATCAGCAGTCATAGCTGCCCCATCACCTGCCTGAGACACAATACCTAGCTGGAGTATCCCAGCTATCTGAGGTGCTGGAGTCTGGAACTGTGGAGCTAACTGCTCTGGTGTGCGAGTGGCGGGAGTTTGGGCTCCTCCCCCAGCCTGAGATACGGCTGGTGCTGTAGGAAGTAGGCATGTCTGAGCAATGCTCTCCATAAATCCCACTAGATGGACCAGAGCATCCTGGAGTACCGGGGTGGCAATGAACCCCTCGGGAACTTGAGCTGGTCCAACCGGGACTGTCTAGCAGAAACCTCATCAGCAAACTCTACATGAGGCTCCGCCACTGGGGATGTTGCTCTGGGCTGAGCTCTGCCCCTGCCTCGGCCTCTAGCACGGCCTCATCCTCGGCCCCTCGTAGGAGCTGTAACTGGAGACTCGGGCTGCTGATCAGTAGATGAAGCAGCACATGTTCTCTCCATCTGCTAGAGAATAGAATAGAAATTCAGTTAGCATTTAGAATTCAAATTGCACGACAGAGAAGAATAGATGTGAGATTATTCCTAAACTCTGCAACCTCTAAGGGATAAGTACAGACGTCTCCGTACCGATCCCTCAGACTCTACTAAGCTTGTCCGTGAGTTGTGAGACCTACGCAACCTAGTTTTGTGATACCAACTTGTCACGACCCGACCCACCGTCGGGATCATGATGGCGCCTAATGTTGAACCCGCTAGGAAAGCATACGTGAATGTTTAATTTACCTTACTCTTTTATTATTATTAGATAACTGGGAAATTATGAAACCAATAGAAATGAAAATACAAAATGAAGCAAAGTCTAATAACTTGACCAGTTACCATCTCAAAATTTACATACTAAACCCAGAATTTTGGTGTCACAACTTCAAGGACTATCTATGAATAGTACAAATAAAGGGTTTGAACAAAAGTAAATACATTTGTTTCTGGAATAACTAGAATAGAATAAAAATGAAATAGAAGGGGACGCCAAGGCCTGCGGACGCCTGCAGGACTACCTCGGAGTCTCCACGTGAACTGAAGGCAGCCTCCTCTCTCTAAGGCCTGTAGGGTCCTGTACTGGGATCTGCACAACAAAAGTGTGCAGAGTGTAGCATCAGTACAACCGACCCCATGTATTGTGACTAATTACTGAATTAAAATAGCATAAAATGTACAATTAGGCTATAATTGCAAAATCATTGTAATTATAGCCAAATAATACCAAATTGGCTAATTTGTGAAATAATAAAATCCCAGTAGGATTAAAAATAAGATATAAATAACCTATTGAGTAAGAAAATGATTTGAAATTGTTTATAACATCATTTATGCATAATTATGAATAATTATGGAACATAAAAATATTAAATAAACAGGAAAATAATTTGATAAAAAATACGGAAAATTATGGAAAAAATCAATTACTGCAAAGAGTGATTTCGAAAGGTATATATGCAATTTTGAAAATAATTTGAAGAAAAATTGGGTATTAACAAAGAGTTATGCAGACCGCAGAGTCCGTGATTTGACATTTATGGTTGGAGACCAGGTATTTCTTCGGGTGTCGCCCATGAAGGGCGTGATGAGGTTCGGAAATAAGGGCAAGTTGAGCCCTAGGTACATTGGTCCCTTTGAGATTCTTGAGAAAGTAGGAGAGGTGTACTACAGACTTTATTTTCCACCGAGTTTATCAGTCGTGCATCTGGTGGTTCATGTATCTATGCTTCGGAAGTATCTTGTCGATCCCTCTCATGTGCTAGACTTCTGTAGTGTCCATTTGGACAAGGATTTGACTTATGAGGAGGAGCCGGTAGCCATATTAGACCGGCAGGTTCGAAAGTTGAGATCGAAGAGTTATCCTTCGGTCTGTGTTCAGTGGAGAGGTCAGCCTATCGAGGCAGCTACCTGGGAGTTCGAGTCCGATATGCAGAGCCGATATCCCCATCTTTTCCCGAATTCAGGTACCTTTCTATGTCCGTTCGAGGACGAACATTTGTTTTAGAGGTGGAGATTGTGATGACCCAAAAGGTCATTCCGTGTATTTCTAGTTAATTCTATGTTCCGAGGTTATGAAAACCTCCTTCTATCTCACCTCGATTTGCGTGCGCAGTCCGGGCGTGTAGCCGAGATGCCTTTATGTGAAAAAACTGAGAAAAATGATAAGTTTGATTTTGAAATTTGAATTAAGTTGACTTTGGTCAACATTTTTGTTAAACGGACCTGGACCCGTAATTTGATGGTCCCGGATGGTCTGTAGGAAAATATGGGACTTTGGCGTATGGCCGGAATCGAATTCCGAGGTCCCAAGCCCGAGAAATGAATTTTTGAAAGAAATTATTTTCTGAAAATATAAAGGATTTTTGAAAGTTAAATTATATGTGAAATATGTGGTATCGGGCCCATTTTTTGGTTCTAGAGCCCAGTACATGTTCGATATAATATTCATGACATGTATGTAAAGTTTGGTAAGAAACGGAAGTCATTTGATGTGATTCGGACTCGTAGATGCAAAGTTTGATATTTTTGAAGTTTTGGAAATTTTCCTTGATTTTGGTGTTAAATCGTTATTTAAGATGTTATTTTGGCAATGTGATCGCATGAGTAAGTCCGTAGGATGTTTTTAAGGTTGTGTGCATGTTTGGTTTGGAGCCCCGAGGGCTCGGGTGAGTTTTGGATAGGGGTCGGGATGAGTTTTAGACTTAAAATCTAGTGTTTTGCACAGTTTCTGGTGTCTGGTGAGTTACTCTACGCGAACGCGTGGTAACCCACGCAAACGCGAAGAGCAAAGGGGAAGGGCCTGGGATTTACTTTATGCGAACGCGTAGAGTGAGACGCGAATGAGGAGCACTGGGCAGTGACTCTACGCGAACGCGTCCACATGGTTGCGAACGCATAGAGCAAAGGATGTGTTGGGGGCTGGGTAGTCTCAACCCTACGCGAACGCAGCCTGAAGCTCGCGAACGCGTAGTCCAAGCAAGCCAGATCTACGCGAACGCAGCCAAGGGCTCACGAACGTGAAGAGTAAAGTCGCCCAGTTGTTTCTTTTGCCAAAAACAGAACCCATTATGGGATTAAACCAAAATTTCATAACTTCTTCTTCCAAACTCTAAATTGGGCGATTCTTGAAAGAGAACTTCACCATAAATTCATAGGTATGTAATCTTAGACTCATTTTCTTTAATATTTATCAACACCCATTAGATTTCTAGGCCTAAATCATGATTTTAAGGGTAGAAAATTAGGGATTTGGGTAAAGTTAGGGCCTTTTGATTTATTGGTATTTAGATCTCGTTTTGGGGTCGAATTTCAAAACTAATTATATATTCGGGCTCATGGGTGAATGGGTGATCGGGTTTTGGTCTGAACCTTGTGTTTTGACCAAACGGGCCCGGGGTCAATTTTTGGGATTTTTGGGAAGAATGTTAGAAAGTCTATAATTAAGCATTGAAATTGAATTATTTATCGTTTATTGATGTTTTTGAGTCAATTTGTCTAGATACAATTGATTTGGAGTCGAGTTCAAAAGGAAAAGCGGTGATTGAGGCGTGATTTTGATCGTGGAAGTCGAGGTAAGTGTTTGGCCTAACCTTAGCTTGAGGTAATAGGTGTTGAGTATTATTTGCTATATGTTTATTCCATGTTCAACGTATAGGTGAGGTGACTATACCTATATGTTGTGTCAAGCATGCCCGTGAGTCGGATAATATGAATTACGTGATTTTCGGTTATATTTACTATGTTATAGCTTGAGTTTCACTTTGATGGTTGCTCAATTGATGGAAGTTCTTGGTTGTGAATACTGTTGAGTATTTGTTTCGATTGAGGAATATGTTGTTAAGTTATGTACTTGAGTGAGATTGTTTATAGTTGTCCCTTGCCGGGACGGTGATATTTCTATTGTTGTTCCCTTGCCGGGATGTTGTGATTTATTGTCATGGTTCATGTTGTTGATTTCTTCCTTGCCAACCTGTTGTTCTTGATATTATTTGGGTGAGGAAGAGTGTAAAGCACGAAGGATGATGCCGTGTATTATTCATTGTGAGGATGAGAGTGTAAAAGCACGAAGGGTGACGTTGTGCCATGTTATGATATTAAAAGCACGAAGGATAATGATGTGCCATGTTATGAAACGCACGAAAGGTGATGCGTGTCGTTTTCTATTTATTTATTGTGAGGACGAGAGTAAAAGCACGAAGGGTGATGATGTGCACTTGTTTTGGTGAGAACGAGAGTAAAAGCACAAAGGGTGATGTCGTGCACTTGTTTACTCTGTGTTATTATTCCCTGTTGTTGCCTTGATATTTAAGTTGTTGTCTTATTCCGTTATTTCTGTTATTTGATATCTCTTTCCCCCAGCATGTTCCCCTTCTTCCCTTGTACTTAGTTGAATATTTTGGCAGTTATTATTCTCTGAATATTGTTGAATTGCACAGATTGAATTAATTGTCGTGTCCTAGCCTCGTCACTACTTCGCCGAGGTTAGGCTCGACACTTACTCAGTACATGGGGTCGGTTTTATTGATACTACACCTGCACGCTTTTTGTTGTGCAGATCCCGGTACAGGACCCTGTGGACATTGAGCTAGGAGGCTTCCTTCAGTCCACCCGGAGACATCGAGGTAGTCCTGCAGGCGTCCGCAAGCCTTGGCGTCCCCTTCCACTTCTCTATTTCTGTTTTTAGTATTCCATAAACAGATGTATTTACTTCTTTCAAACCCTTACATGTATTATTCGTAAATAGTCCGTGACCTTGTGACTCCAAAGATCTGGATTGGTTATTTTGAGAATTTGTGCAAATCTGTGGATTGAATTATGTACTTTTAATCTGTTCTCATTTTTATGCTTTTATTCACGAAAAGGTCATTTTTCGCTTGTTCTCACTTAATAATAAAGGCTTTTAATAAATTTGAGTATTTACGTTGGCTTGCCTAGCGGGTTTAACGCTAGGCATCATCGCGGTCCCGAGGATGGGAATTTTGGGTCGTGACAATGGCAGACTTTGTTTAAAAAGCCAATTTGACTAAACTTTGAAGTCAAATTGGATTAGCTCAGCTCACTAATTTAAAATCAAATTTGGATATTCAAAAACTACAAAAATACTTTAAGTTGTAATTTTTCTCATGTTAATATGATTTTAAAAATATATATTTTAAAATATTGATCAAATCTCACATAGTTTAACTCTCGATAAACAAAATGTGTCATTTAAATTGAAACGAATTACTCTATATTGAAAGTTTTAGATCCAGATAAATTCGTAGGCGAAAGACTACATAAAGAACCTAGGCTTCAAAACTTCTCTCTGTTTGGAGGTAGAGTGTTGAGAGTAAGTGCAGAGGTGAGTTCAATTGAATCAACACTTTTATCATAGGCCATAAATATAATCACAGAAAAGTAATAAAAATATCAAGTTCTAAAATCATATTTGTAAATAACTCAAAATCTTGAACCTTAAAATTTTAAATAAGTACTACTTACAAAGTGGCCTGTGATTGATGTAATAATACATTTATGTTTTTACTATGGTTCTAGTATTCAATACAAACAGTTGCTAGCTATGGTTTGGTCTTTTACTACAGCAAGAAGACAATGCGTTCCGAGAAGACACTTGGCATTTTGGTAAAAGTGAAAAGCAATATTTGCGCACAAATAGTCCCTAATTTCATGACCATTCTATTGGGATATATACTATTAACTATGGGTTTAGTTTGAATATAGTATTTATTATGAAATAATTGTTTATTCAATTTTAATAAAGTTTTAAATAGATCATATATTCGTATGTGTCCTTTACTTATATAGTAGATGATTTAGTACATAGAGTTTAGCTTATACACGGAAGATTAAATCATCGGTTCTTATAAGTATAAAGTTTGAGTTCACAATCTAATGATGGAATTGGACAAACCATCATTGATGATTGTAGCACAAGATTAAATATAATTTATCTTGATTATGAGAATGGTTTAATTCCAACTTCTTGTGCTAGTACATTTTGTATGTATTGAACGAACCAAGCAGAGATAAGTATTTTATACTGACTTAACAAAAAATAAACTCTCTAGCCATTAAATGTACTTATACTCTTAATCTTGATATAATTATTATTAGTTGTGTATATTATTATTGTTTTGATTTATTAAAAGGCTAGATTCTTTCGCGGGTCAATATGCCTGGTAAATTGGATAATAATAATGTACATTGGCGAAGTAATAGTTAGTTGATGGAATTCTTGTCTCGGTTTAGAGATTGATGATACACCTTTATGAAAGCTTATAAGTTTTCATGTGTAAACCCGGCCGGTGAATTTTGTATCCGACACATGAAATAAGTTAAGCTAACGTCTAAAGAAAATAATTAATAAATTAAATCGTCAGTAATTTAATTTAATTGATTAGTATCTGAATCTTAACATGAGGAGTTAAATAAGATTTAATGGATGAATTTAGAAATTGAATAAGAAGTGCAATTACGAATTTTTAGTGGAATATTCGTAATTAATTATGGTGGATATTAATTTCGAAAATTACAAATTAATTCCATAGAAAACCCAACAGGTTTTGGAAAAGGGTTTTAACCCTTAAAACTTGGGCTATAAATACATAAGGTTTTTCACCTAGAAAAGGAAGAAAAAAGGGGGCCGAAAATTTTAGCCACGGTGGCCCAAATTTTCAGCAGCTTTTTCCTACACGAAATTGCTATTTCCGAATATTATTTGGGTAACACAGTAGAAGACCGTGGAACACTCAGATATCGTGATCGTGCGGGTGGTGGAGAATTCATTGAATTGCTGTGGAATTGGAGGCTCACGTGGTAGAGGAGTTTTGTTCACGCTTCAAGAGGTAACCCGTGAAATCCCGATTATGTTAGTTGTCTAGATTACATGTGATTTTGAGGATGGGATTGCTTCCGCTGCATATAATAATCCATCACATTTGTTAAGATACCAATTGTATTTATGCTATGAGAAGCTCATTAGTCAGTTAGTGAATAGCATTTTCTGTTAGTTAGTTAGTTAGCTAACTATGGTTAGTTAGTTAGTTAGTTAGTTAGTTAGTTAACAGTGGTTAGTTGATTAGTTAGATAGTGGAGTCTCCACTAATTAGTTGTCTTGTATAAGTACTACATTTTACATTGAATGAGATCACTTTTTGCATCTCTCAAATTCATTTCTCATTGTTCTAGATCCTTCTGTCATGATATGAGCATGAAGCTCCATTGTGCTTCAATGGAGGTCGGTTCCTTCTTATCCAAGTTCTAACATGGTAGCAGAGTACATCTCTGTTTCTTCCGCTGCAACATAGTTTCACTGCTCTTCCATTTCAATTGTGGTCCGAAATTACAGATCATTTTCAAGGTTTCAAACAGTTTCATCAATTCAGTCAAGTCTAGGTTTGTTCTCTGTTTTTCTGGAGATCATCTTTCAGTCTCTTCTCAATATCGATCGTTCATCTCAACTCAATTTCTAGTTTAGCTCGATCCTCGATTGCATCGATTGTTCGTCTCAGCTTGTTCTGCACTCTAGCTCAAATTTTAGTATAATTCTATAATTTTCGCGTATAATTCTTCAAAAACCATGGCCGGAGAGGATGATATTGTTGATCCAGTCACTGAAGTACCAAATGTAGTGAGAGAAGTCATAGATTCAACCAATCCCTTGTACATGCATCCATCAGAAAATGTTGGATCTAGTTTGGTGCCAATGCCTTTTGATGGAGTAGGTTACAGCTCCTAGAGAAGAGGAGTTTTGTGAGCCTTGTCTGTGAAAAATAAAATTGGCTTCATTAATGGCAAGTGTAGGAAGCCCAATTCTGATTCTGTGAACTATGGACAATGGGAAAGGTGTAACAATATTGTCACCTCATAGATTTTGAACTCACTTTCGAAAGATATAGCAGACAGTTTACAATATGTGAATGATGCAAAGGAACTTTGGCATGAGTTAGAAGATAGATATGACCAAACCAATAGATAAAAAATGTATCATCTCCAAAAGGAGATCAACGACCTAACCCAGGGCTCATTAGATATGCCCCTTTGGTTGACACCACCTTAGCCTTAGTCAGTAAGGGAGGGGGGTGACTATTAGATAGGGACTCCGGAAGTTCATGGGAAAAGGTTAGTGGAAGAGATCATCTTTCCGGGGTTGGATTCACCGAAGTGGACGATAGGCAAGAGAAGACAGAGGAGTGGACCTGACAAGCATAAGATTCATTCAATAGCCAAGCAGGAGAGTATGCACCACTCCGAAGTACTAATAACTAAGTTGAAAAGAGAGCGGGGCAGGCCATAGACGAAAGTGAACTATAGACTACTTACCAAAGACCATAGGCAATGGACGAAAGACCAGCAGAAGGGCATACTGGTTACTACACAAAGATGGAGAAATTGTGGGAGGAACTACACACATTAAACACTAACACTCAGTGCAATTGCCAATGCATATGTGGAGCAAAGGCAAATATGCACAAGGCAGAACAAGATAGAAGACTAATTTAGTTTCTAATGGGGTTGAACGAGGTATACACTGTGGTAAGAGGAAGTATCTTAATGATGAATCCACTTCCTCCAATCGCTCCAGCATTCACTATTCTAATTCAAGAGGAAAAGCAACATGAAGTTAGGCCACACAGTCAATTGAGTCTGGAGTGTGTTTCAATGAATGTACATGGACAATGAAACAGTAATTTTAGAACCAACTACAATACAAATAACAGTGGAAACACTTCCTACAGACCAGGAAATAGAGGTCCACGTTTATTTTGTGATTACTGCAAAAGGTCAGGCCACACTAAGGACAAGTGTTACAAGCTACATGGATTTCCACAAAACTTCAAGTTTACCAGAAACAGAAATATGGCTTCTACAGCAAATGTTTATGGAGGAGGACCTCAAGAATTTCCTGATGGAGAATAGGATGTGACTGAAAATAAAGGACAAATTCAATCTCAAAGTGCACCAAATCTGACCAAAAACCAGTACTATCAGCTGCTTAACCTGTTGGAAAAACTTCACATTGGAACTGTGGCTGAGAACTCAAATAATATCACTAGTGGAGCTGCAAACTTTGCAGGTATATTGGCTTGTTGTACTTATGATGAAATTGTTGGTGATTTTTCATATAAATGTTCCCATTTACCTACTAACTTTTGGATTTTGGATTCTGGTGCATCAAATCACATGTCCTATAACAAAGAATTATTCAGCAACACTAGAATCCTACCATATCCTTTCTTAGTTACCCTTCCAAATGGATACAGGGTTTAAGTGACAGAAATAGGTGATGTAGTGCTTAGTCCAAGGCTGACTCTTTACAGGGTGTTATTTGTTCCTAGTTTTAAATTCAATCTTGTCTCCATTCACTCCTTGACATTACAACTTAAGTCCATTGTTAATTTCTCTGCTTATACATGTATATTGCAAGCCCCTTCAATGAAGAGGCCTCTGGATATTGGTAGAGAAAGGAATGGTCTATATTTCCTCTGCTCAAAGTGCCAATCAACCAATTCAACATTTTCATCTTCCAGCTGGGGTAATTCAAACCTTTGTCATAATTCTGATATTGTGCAGACTCATTCATCACCTTCATTCCCAATTGTAAATAGCGACCATTCAAACAATAAGACAGACTGCACTAGTGAAAGTCTAGGTAGTCCTGATTCTGTTCCTGTGCAAGCATCCAAGTTGTTTTCCATTCACATTGTAAATACTTGTCATTCAGATAATAAAACAATGCATTCTAATGAATCTCTGTCTATTTCAAACCATGGAAACTGTGTTGATTACTTATGGCATAATAGACTAGGACATGTACCTTTTGTGAAGATGAGGGGGATCCATTCTATACCATTCAATTTTTCACCTAAACAGTTTTTCCTTTGTTCAATTTGACCTATCGCTAGGCAGGGCAAACTCCCATTTCCACAAAGAACCATATCCTCTACACAAACTTTTGACCTGTTACATGTGGACCTTTGGGGTCCTTACCACCTTGAAACACATGACAACTACAAGTATTTCTTGACCATAGTGGACGATTGTAGCAGATCCACTTGGACACAACTACTGAGCTCTAAAAGCAATGCACTTGAAGCCATAAAAATGTTTGTATGCATGATTGAAAACCAATTCAAAGTGTCAATCAAGACTATTAGGTATGATAATGGACTGGAATTCACCAGTAATGAAGCCTCAACATTCTTCCAAAGTAAAGGAATCATACACCAAAGAACATGCCCCTACACACCACAACAAAATGGTGTGGTTGAAAGAAAACACAAATACCTTCTAGAAACAGCAAGAGCCTTATTGTATCAATCAAAATTGTCTTTGAAGTACTGGGGAGAATGTATATTGACTGCAACCTACTTGGTAAACAGACTCCCCTCTTCAGTCTTGAACAAAAAATGTCCATTTGAGATCATTTACAAAAGAAAACCTACATACTCCCATTTGAGGAGTTTTGGATGCCTTTGCTACCCTACCATTTTGAAAACTCATAAAGACACATTTGAACCAAGAACTAGTCCTCACATTTTTGTAGGATACCCTTTTGGATCAAAAGGTTACAAAGTACTTGACATGTCTAGTAAAAGGATACACATTTCCAGAGATGTACAGTTTTATGAGCATATTTTTCCCTTTGTTATTTCTTCTAGTCATTCTACTTTTCCTTCTGTTTTAAAACTGATAACTGCAAATCCAAATTGTGCACCAGATCAGGTCCCCTTTGTAGAAGACTTTGATAAAATTAATGCCTTGAATAATGGTCAGCCACAGGATAGGACCTATAATCATCATTATGTCACTAACTCTCATGCACCAATTGATCCTGCTAATGTTACCAATTCTCCTACACCAACTAGTTCCACTACAAATTCCTTTCCACAAGACACATCTGCTACACATATTCATGAATCACCAACTACAAGCAACCTAAACACCACCAACTATAACATAGAGAGTTCTTCTACTAATCCCACTGTTACATTACCAGAACCTATGAAGTCCACTAGTATGCACAATCCACCCTCCTACTTAAATGACTATGTCTGTTTTTTTCCAACAATGAAAGACCAGCCAAATCACCAACACACACATTCACTAAATTCTTTCTTCTCCCTAAACCAGCAAATTTCTCTTCATACATTGTGCCAGAATAGTCAGCGGGTTATGAGGGACATTTCACATGATAGTGAACCATGTTCATATGAGGAGGCAGTCATGAACCCTGCTTGGCAAGTAGATGTGACACAAGAGTTTGAGGCTTTGTATGCTAACCATACTTGGGATCTAGTAGTTTTTCCTGCAGGAAAGAAGGCCATATGGTGCAAGTGGGTATACAAGGTCAAAAATAAAGCAGATGGAAGCATAGAAAGGTTCAAGGCCATGCTTGTGGTCAAAGGTTACACACAGCAAGCAGGAGTAGATTACACAAAGACTTTTTCACCTGTTGTCAAGATGACAACTGTCAGAACATTGATAAGTGTGGTTGTGAAGAAAGGCTGGGACCTTTTCCAATTGGATGTAAACGATGCTTTCCTACATGGAGACCTAGAAGAAGAGGTGTACATGGATGTACCACAAGGATTGCAAGTTGATCAACCAGGCACTGTATGCAGATTGAAGAAGTTCTTATATGGACTGAAGCAGGCAAGCAGATAGTGGTATGATAAGCTCACAGAATCTTTATGTTCCAGAGGTTTTGTACATTCAGTCAATGAATATTCTCTCTTCTAAAGAAAGGATGGGCATTCCAGTATATTTGTGGTTGTATATGTGGATGACTTAATTCTCACAAGGATAGACCTAAATGAAATCACATCATTGAAAAAATTTCTACATGACATATTCAAAATTAAGGACTTGGGTAAACTGCATTACTTCTTAGGACTGGAGATTTTCTACAAATCTGATGGAGTACTTATCTTACAGAGGAAATTTGCCACAGATTTACTAAATGAATATGACTGCTTGGGTCACAGTACAGTAACTCCTCCCCTTGACTGCACTGTCAAGTTGAAAGCCACTGAAGGTTCATTATTTAAAGATCCTACCTTTTATAGGAAACTTGTAGGAAAACTGAACTTCCTCACCAATACAAGACTGGACATCACTTATAGTTTACAACATCTAAGCCAATTCATACAAACACCAAGAGAACCACATCTTAAAGTTGCTATACATATACTAAGGTACCTAAAGACTGATCTCACTCTTGGTATTTTCTTATCCAACAGCCCAGACTACACCTTGTGAGCATACTGTGATTCATATTGGGTTGCTTGTCCTAACTCTAGAAGGTCAGTAAGTGGGTATGTGGTTCTACTTGGTGAGAGTGTTGTCAGCTGGAAGTCAAATAAGCAAGAGACAGTCTCCTTATCGTCTGTAGAAGCTAAATATAGATCCATTCGCAAAGTAGTTGGTGAATTGATGTGGTTAAGGAGATTGTTAGAGGAGCTTACCGACACATGCCAAAAGCCAATTCCTGTGTTCTGTGACAACCAAGCAGTCGTGCACATGGAAAGAAATCCTATATTTCATGAACGAACGAAGCATATAGAGGTTGACTATCATTTTGTGAGAGATAAGCTACAAGATGGAGTAATCAGCCAACACCACATCTCAACAAACGACTAACTAGCTGACATTTTAACCAAAGCCTTAACAGGAATCAAGCATGTCAGTATTCTTGGCAAGTTGGCAGTGAATTCTTCCCCACCAACTTGAGAGGGCGGGGGGGGGAGGGGGGGTTAAGATATCAATTGTATTTATGCTATGAGGAGCTCATTAGTCAGTTAGTGAATAACATTTTCTGTTAGTTAGTTAGTTAGCTAACTATGGTTAGTTAGTTGGTTAGTTAGTTAGTTAGTTAACTGTGATTAGTTGATTAGTTAGATAGTGGAGTCTCCACTAATTAGTTGTCTTGTATAAGTACTACATTTTACATTGAATGAGATCACTTTTTGCATCTCTCAAATTCATTTCTCATTGTTCTAGATCATTCTATCATGATCTGAGCATGAAGCTCCATTGTGCTTCAATGGAGGTCGGTTCTTTCTTCTTCAAGTTCTAACAACATTCATCGTATATTGCAGCCCACGAAAATGTGTTCCGCCTTTCGGGAGACTAATAGCTAGAATTGAGTGAAGATGCAAGATGTATATTGGGTCCATAAAATCCTATTGCCATTGTTTTAAGCATTACTCCCTCCGGTTCACAATAAGTGATCAGTTTTCTTTTTTATTTTGGTTCAAAATAAGTGTCCAGTTATGTATCAAGAAAGAATTCAATTTGTTTTTACAAAATAACCCCTATGTAAATATTCTTAAAAAGTTTTCTTACTCCTCACATTAAATATTTAATTAGGGGTAGTTTAGTCATAGTAGGTATTTTTGTATAGAATTTAGTATTTTCTTAATGGGCGTGCTAAAAGCAAATTTATCACTTATAGTGAACCGGAGGGAATATATAGTATGTGATACTGCTAATTTAATAGCAATACATATTCAGAAAGATTTTTTAAAAAAATGAGCCATGTTGCGGATGCAAAACAAAGAGTTTATGATCCACTTAATCAAACAAGGTTAATTTGATAGTTGAATAATACTAGCTTTTCAAAAGATTGAGAAACTACAAAATCACTAAGATGTCTCACTTTCGAAAATGATTTTTCTTTATATAGTTACACGTGACATTTAAAGTTATGTTTGTACCTTTTTATTTATTACTCCCTTCGTTACAATTTAATTAATTTTGGGGAAAAGCCTAAAAATGTCACACAATTTTCAGAAATGGTCTATTCATGTCATCCGTTAAAAAAATATTCATTTCATGTCACTGTAGTTACATATTTGGCTCATCCATGCCATTATTGACTAACGGCTCAAAAAAATATCTAGTATTTATAATGTGGGGCATGGGTTAATTCGGACGAATGGGGACATTACACGTAAAAATGTTGGAGTTTTAAAAAATTAAAAATAAAATAAAAATTGAGTCGTTAGTCAATAATGGTATGGATGAGCCACATGTGTAACGGCAGTGGCATGAAATGAATATTTTTTTAATGGATGGCACGGATAGATCATTTCTAAAAGTTAAGGGGCATTTTTAGGCATTTTTCGATTAATTCTTTCTTGTGGTCTACAATATATAATTTTTTCAAACCTCAAAAAGGAATCAATTTTTTTTCAAGGTATTGAAATAAAGAACCTATGCGTATTTTCTATAGTTGCGACGAACAAATTAAGATTAACTTAATCAATTTAAATGTTAATTAATGCTAAAACGTAAATTCAATATTACGCCTAAAGCAGCCAAATCCACTGAAGGAAGTATGAAAATACATGCCCGACGTGCAACCTGGTGACCATGTCACGTGGCTGAACACTAAGCCGTAGTTCTCGAGTATCCTACATCCAGTCTATGTGGCAGATTCAAATTGTAACCTATATATATATATATATATATATATATTAAATATTTAATAAATCATAAACCTCAAATCTTAGATTCACCTCTAACCGAGGCGGTTTTATCGAAAATTTTAAGTAGACAATATCGTAAAAGCAAGGTTGTGTGCAGTGGCGGAGCTACATGGACCAAAAGGGTGTCAACCGACACCCCTTCGTCGGAAAACTACACTCTATAGTTCCGTAACTTTTTTCTAAAATATGTATTATAATGACACCCCTCGACTTGTTGGTAAAAATTTTAAAATAATATTTTGATTCCTCTTAATGAAAATGTTGACAGCCACTGGTTGTGTCACATGCATACACGTTGGTTTAATGGACAATTTGTTATCGATCAATGATCAAATCAAAGTAAATGCTTCTTCAGACCAATGTAACAGGGGTTGAGAGAGAAAACAGAGGCTAGTCCTAGCCTACTGAAATCTTGCCCGATGAGCAGATAAAAATGGCAGCAATTGCGCTGCTTGAATCTTGATTATGAAGCCCACGTTAGCAGGAAAGCCCAAAGGAAGCTTCTTTACCATCGATTTGTTAGTTAAGATACATCAGTTTACGCTGCCGACACAGATCTTTACCACTTGCAGCTGATTCTAATTTAGATACATCACACGCGCAAGTATTTTTTTCGTTTCATATAACGTGCTGAAATTAAGTCATAAGAAGCAAACTGCTCCTGTCTTATTATCATCAAACAACGCACACCACTGCATCTTTAGTTTTTCTTTGGAAGTTAGCGTTTTCTTTTTCTTTTCATTTTTGGTAAATATTACGGCCTAGCTAGTTTTCGGACTGGTAATTGAAAAAAATCAGCGTTTGCAAAGTCATTGAAAAATAGTCGCTATTTTGCTGCAACACGAAACGTTCCAGCATAATATACTGGAGATTGGTGCACCTGTGTATGAACTTCTGCAACTCAAGCACGGAAAGTTCGAGCATAAAATACAGGAGATTGGAACACATGTGTATGAACTTCCAGCATATTATGCTAGAACTCCAATATATTATGATGTAGTATATTTGTATCATACTTGTATCACAATTGTATCTATATGATACATTAATACCCAAAATAATACCTGATACAGTATTAATAAATTAATATATAATTATCATATATTTGTGATACAAACTGTGAAATTCGTCACAAACTCACAACTGCTTGATCGTAATAATATACCATTATCATACATTTGTAATACAATTCCTTCAACAATTATGCTACATATACAATTATAATACAATCGCGATACATTTCTAAAAAATTGTGATACAATTATGATCTCCATCTTCTTCAAGTTTCAATCACAACTCTATACTAGAAATCTAAAATAATCGTATTATAATTGTATTAGCATTGTATCAAATATAGTTTTGGGTATTGATGAGTCATATATACAAGTCACATACAATGAAAAAAATTAGAAAGAAAGAAAACAAGATTCAAAACTTACCCACAATTTGATTTTAAAGCAATATTCTTCATTTCGTCTGCACTGTATCAATAAGAGAGATTTTGGGTGATTAGTAAGAAAGAGGAAAACTGGGTTTGAAAAGCTTTGAAAAAAGAAAAGAATCGACAATTTTGGGAGGATAACACTGGTTATAGAAAATTAAGAGAGATATTGTGTGATTATCAAGAACGAGAAAATATTTTTGAAATCTTTTGGAAAAGGAATAGAACCTTGAATGTAGGGGTTATTGGAAATGGGGTGTGTATAATGTAACTGATAGGCTAAATTTAAGGGATTATGAATTTTCTTCTTTTTTATAGTTTTATATATAAATTGTAAATATAGATATACAAAGTGATTAATAAGGAACCTAAATAAAGGAAGTAAATATGTTTCTACTATAGCATAGCTAGGTAAAAACCATTATTGAGCTGGGAAGACGACTAACATAAGGTGAGGAAGTAAAGCAGCACTAATTCGTTGGCCATAATATGTTAAGGTCCAGTACTCAATTAGTAGCCCGTTATAGCCCACGCTGAGAAAAAGCTAATGAAAACAATAGCACCAAGCCTGGTCCTATGAATTAAGATTACAACTACTATCACACCTCAATCCCAAATCCCAAGTAAGCTGGGGTCAACTACCATGTCACTCTATTTAAGGGATTAAGCTCATCGAGGAGCTGAGATTAAAAGACTAGCAAACAATGAGAAAGTAATATTTCCAAGTCTTGGGATTAAATGGGCCAAGCTTCCACATCACAAGGATACTGACAAGTACAAAGTGAATCAGGGTTAAAAATAGCTACCTAAATTTTTCTTAGGCATATTGCATCACGCTTTTGTATCATAACTGAAACCAAATATTGGCATATTGCATCCAATATTATATATGAAGTGCTCCACGTAGACAGCATCACCATAGGCGATGTTGGTGGGAAACGAAACTAATACATTACAAGCACTTCTGACAAGCAAATAGAAACGATGTGCAGGAGATGACATAACAACTTTAATTATAATTTGCTGAAAAACATCAGAAAGTCTATAAAAGGAGGCAAGAGACATCTAACAATGTTTACAAGTTGGTGCTGTTTTCCTTTAACAGTAGGTTCTGTCACACCTTTTTTTTCACATGTAAGGGTAATAAAGGAGTTTTTTCAATTAAAGTGATATTATTCGATTTTGGAATTTATTTTATTAGTTTTAGAGTCGCCACCCAGGTTTTTACGGTGTTCCGGGACACCATTTGTTTATTTAGAATCCCAAATCGAGGAATCTTTTGACTCTGTTTAAAATGTCTGCGAACCAGAATTCCGGGTAAGGAATTCTATTAACCCGGGAGAAGGTGTTAGGCACTCCCGGATTCCTTGGTTCTAGCACGGTCGCTTAACGATTAAACTTGGCCTAGGCTGTTTAATTACTGATTTTTAATACCTATGTGCATTTTATACTTTTAACGCTTTTATTATTCAATTGTATTTAAAGGGCTACCTTAAGACGGGTTACGTATGCATAACCCCGTGGAAATTGGATGTGTCCAAAAATCATGTCAGCGGACGTGTACACAATTCGCGACACTTGATTCTTTAAAGAAATAGCCAAAGTTGCGCAAGCGCATATTTTTTGTTTGGTTGTAAAAGAAATCGAAATCACGTCACGCGAACATGTACACAATTCCGATAATAATTTCAAAAATCCGTTCCTAAAGGTATCTCTACGAGTGTTCATTTTAATCTTTATTTGTGTTACGTAAACGTTACACAATTTTTAAGAAAAAAAAGTATATTTAGTTACTAGAAGAATTATTTTCATTCAAAGTTACGCGAATGTATACTTTGATTATTAATATGTTTTCAAGTTCTAAACATATCCACTAAAGATGGGTTTAGGCATTTACTATATCTAAATGGGTTTCCTAAGTTAATTTGTAAGACTATCTTAGTGAAGCTTATGGATTACAATATGTGGAATTACTCAAGATCTTTCTAACACTCAATTTGCTAGTCTAAAATCAGGATTTCTGAGCTATTGATCTGGCCCAATTTCAGATTCATCACTGGGCCAGCGACATTTTATACCATTTCTATGGACAATTTGCTTAATCCAACTAACCTCAATCAGGTTACTGCATATGAGATTTTTCAACCTTTTAAGACTAAATGTTCCATTAGGTCTTTAATAGATACATGGGTTGTCTGAAGGGAATCTGGAATCTGGAATCTGGCCCAGTTTTTGGTGTTAGGCACATTGGACCAGCCCGTTCTCTACTACATGAAAATCATATATAATCCAGCAAGAATCATATTAAAACAACCCAAGCATTTGGACAAGAATTCTAATTCTGCTTCTAACTATGTCAATCATAATTACATGTCTAAATTGTCGGGTCATACCCCAAGCCCAAATGGCTTAAAGTCTGGACTTTGTTCAACTGGTTCATAACTCCAGCCCCATTCATACTATCCATGTTTGAAGGACTTAGAGGGGATCATAGTTCTGTTACAGAATCTACCAAGTATCAATTGCAAACATGTTTTAATACAGTCCTATATGAATAAATTGAAATTTAATATTTGGGGAAAAGGGCTTAATTACAAATACCGAAAATTTTACATAACCAGTGACATTAAAGATATACTAACTAACTACACCAACCTTGTCTTCAACTTTCACACCAAAATCAAGGGGGAGGCTAATTTTAATCAAGATACCTGCATCTATTAGCAAAACAGAATATGCATTATTTTGAGTGCATCTGACTCAACTATTAATCAGATTCACGCCATCAATGCTGTTTTTTGTGCATACCAGTGAAATAAAGTTCCATATAAAACAGCTTGTTTCTACCATTTCAAAGACAATAAGCAAAACATAAACATAGACTAACATTCTTAATCTGAATTTTCAGTCAAAACACAAATGCATAGATCATGAGCAAGTTCAAGCAAGGATTTCATTCAACGTAAATAGGATTACATACCTTAAAAGTGAACAACAACAAAAAATCTGACCAAATAAAGGTCAGAGAGAAAACCAAGAGATTTGATGCTATTTGGGTCGTTGTGGATAAATTGACCAAGTCCGCGAATTTCATTCCTGTCAGTACTACTTATACTTCAGAGTGGTTAGCTGGTATTTACATTAAGGAGA
>ML286292.1:30330-111576 GCA_005239495.1 Nicotiana undulata | reverse complement strand
TCTCAGAGCCTCGAAACACAGATAAGGCTTAAATTACATAAGATGACCTTTTGGGTCATCACACATTATTTGTATTGTTTTTTGTTGTTGTTGGCTAGATAAATAAACTCTTGATAAAATACGCTAATCGAAATGCATCATAGTTATCGCGAAGCATGTCATTTATCTTAAGCTGGCAAGGGCATTCTTTCGTTACCAGAAAGCTGTGCTCAGGCATTTCAACAGACGTCTGGTGAGCATAGGTGACAAAATTTCCACTCATAGATTGTCAGGTCCATGTTAAGTGAAGTCATGATCCAAAGAAGTCCTTGTACTAATTGATTGCAATTCACGCAGAATTTAGTTTGTGGGATTAAGAATCCAACCCAAAATATTTCTCCATTTTCTTTATTGGAATAATGAGTTGAGTTGCGGTTCAATAAGTGAAAAAAGTACGTAGTAAAGCATTCTATAAAGTGAATTTAAGGCATCTAACATTTTTCATATTAAATTGAAACCTAAACCTACATTTTTGTCATTCACCTTTAATTCGGGAAAGAAATTAAAATATTTACATGCAAAATATACAGATTTTAGTTTTTCACTTTGTGATAAACTTAGTAATTTTGAATGGTTCGGAGAATTAAGACACTCATTAAACCTAATTAATGATACCACAATTTTCCAGTTTTACAACTTAGTATTTGTATACGGTCAAAATCGGGCTCGTCCGGCTTTATATGATTAAGACTAGGTTGGTAGGCCAAGGTTCGGTCTCGTGTTATATCAGATCGCAACATGAATATACATTATCAAACTCGTAATTCGAGGACCAATTGAGATCGTGACCAGCCGAGGTCGAGACCAAACGGGATATGCATCGAACGATACCGAAGAAAGCCTGCTGAGTCGAAGAACAGAAAGTCGAGATATCCGTGATCGGGCAAGGATCGTGGCGAAAATCTCGGTACGCATCAAATCAGGGATTGTTATTTAAGTCAATCGTGGGATTTCCTTCTGTATTTTGAATTGCATCATAAGTAGAATTCCTCTACTATATAAATGGGGTCCTAATCAATGTGTAATGATCTCATTTTTTCATGCATAACAAAGCTATCTTATATTTTCTCTCTTAGGCATTCTTGCTCTGCTGTTCACTTCATATTTTTCAATTATACACTCAGTCCGTTCGAGGGTGATCTAGCTCGGGGGCCAAGCTGCACTTTATATTGGTTTTCTTTATTTTACAGTTAATTTCTAACATCAATTCTCATATTTCTCAATTTGTGCCAAGTGAAATCACGTATCCTTAAAACTACTCGTGAAATCACGTATCCTTAAAACTACTTATAAGTTTAGTTGTTATACGATTTTAAGAGTAAACTGTTTGGCACCCACCGTGGGGCTAAGGATAATAGTGATTAGCTGGTACTAATTTTCATAACACACACTGCTTTACACTTGTTCTTGTAAGAGTTTTTTATTACAAGATCAGCATGTCAAACTCTCAGGCAGTACCCACACACATCGACAACGGCCATGGTTTTCATGGCGAAAACGACAACGTAGCCGCCCCAGGAAACGAAGTACCTCTAGTTGACCTCGAGGGAGTACCAGTTGCAGACCCCATCGACGTCAAATCCCATGTTTCCTTGAATGCAAATCTGGGTGTCGACCCTGAAAATAACGTCCGCAGAGACGTTCAAGCAGCCGGTCAAAACACACAGGGAGGTGAAGACGGCAAAATCAGCCTTCGAATAATATTCGAAATGGTGTAGGCTCAAAAAGATGCAATAACACAACTCCAAAATCAGAACCATGCACCGAGTAGGGTCGAACCCGAGCCATCGCTGGAGGTTGTTCACAGGGCCGAACCAGTGCCGGGAAGATCAAACGCGAATGAATCAGGGACCTACCTCACTATTATGAAAATATTCGAGGAGTTGACAAAGCGAATCGAATTAGAGAGAAGAAGATTGAGGCAAATGATAAACAAAATGGAAACATATAACTCCCGAGTTGATCAAATTCCGGGGGCACCGCCGATTTTGAAGGGTTTGGGTTCAAAGAAGTTCATGCAAAAGCCTTTCCCTTGAGCGCGACTCCTAAACCATCCCAAAGAAATTCTGCATGCCAGAAATTCCCAAGTAGAATGGAACTACCAACCCCAATGAGCATGTCACTTCCTACACATGCGCAATAAAGGGGAACGATCTAGAGGACAATGAGATTGAGTACATACTATTGAAGAAATTCGGAGAAACCTTATTGAAAGGGGCGATGATATGGTAACATAATTTTCCACCCAAAGCACACGCCGGATCCAGAAAGGTCGAGACTAGGAAGTAGGACCTCTTCAAAGTGAAGCAGAAAGACAACGAGTTGCTCAGAGAGTTCGTATCTCGACTCCAAATGGAACGTATGGATCTACCCCCGGTCACCGATGTTTGGGTCGTTCAAACTTTCACTCTAGGGCTAAACAGACGAAGTTCGGTGGCCTCAAAAAAGTTAAAACAGAATTTGATCAAATATCCAGCTGTAACCTGGGTCGATGTACATAATCGGTACCAGTCAAAGATTAGGGTTGAGGACGATAAGTTGGAGGCTCCTTCCTGGTCCGTTTATCCAAACAGTCATGTCGGCAGAGTTCAAAAGGATATTGACCGAGAACCACGGTCAAATAGAGATCGATATCATCCATACGATGGAGATTGGAGAAACAACGGGCCTGGACGCAACCTCGTTCGAAATGATATAATAAATGATCGAGGATAGGGCTCCCGAGGCTTATGAGTAAGAGTGGTTTTGATAGGAACGTCGAATCCAAAGAAACACCTCGACTATCGAAGTACAACTTTAACGTTGATATGTCATCTATTGTATCAGCCATCGGATGCATCAAAGACACCAGGTGGCCTCAACCTCTACAGACCGATCCAGCCCAGATAAATACTAATCAAATGTGCAATTATCATGGCACCCATGGCCATAGAGCAGAAGATTGCAGACGGTTGAGGGAGGAGGTAGCCCGTTTGTTTAGCGATGGGCATCTTAGAGAATTATTGAGCGATCGGGTTAAGAACCACTTCAGAGACAGGGATGCAAACAGGAAGAATGAATAAGAAGAGGCATAACACGTAATTCAAATGATCGTTGGTGGGGTCGACATTCCACAGAGACCCATATTCAAACGCATCAAGGTGTCGATCACGAGGGAAAAGCGAACTCGAGACTATGTACCGGAAGGGACTTTGTCTTTCATTGACGAGGATGCATAGAGGATCTCACAACCCCAACACGACGCACTGGTAATATCTTTTATTATGAATAAAATTCAAGTTAAATGTGTTTTGATTAATCCAGGTAGCTCGGCCAACTTCATTCGATCGAGGGTCGTAGAACAGCTCGGCCTAAAAGATGAAATTGTGCCCGCAACTCGAGTTCGTAACGGCTTCAACATGGCAAGCAAAACCAGCAAAGGTGAAATCACTTTGCCAGTGAACGTGGCCGGGACCATCCAAGAAAAAAAGTATCATGTGATCGAGGGTGACATGAGGTATAACCCCCTACTCGGAAGGCCTTGGATCCATAACATGAGGGCAGTACCCTCGACCCTTCACCAAGTTCTGAAGTTTCTGACACCAGAGGGAGTCAAAATGATGTACGGAGAGCAACCCACCGCCAAGGAGGTGTTTGTGGTCGACGAAGTGATACCGGTATCAACACTCTTATCAACAAAGGGATCGAATTCGACCGGAAAACAGGAGGCCAAATAGAAACCACAAACACCAGCCTCGACCCAACTGAATAAGCAGGGTATAGACGAGGACGATGATTATCTGATCCCTCGATCCTTCATAATTCCCGATGACTCTGATGCCAGCAAATCGACGGTCGAAGATCTGAAACAAGTCATACTGATCAAGTATCTTCCCGAACAAAAGGTTTACCTAGGTACGGGGTTAAATACCGAGCTCAGGAAAAAACTTATTCAATTCTTTTTAGATAATATGGGTTGCTTTGCTCTATCTTATCTCGATATGATAGGGATCCCACCGGAAATCACTACCCGCCGGTTAAGCCTGGATCCGAAGTTCCATTCGGTGAAGCAAAAAAGAAGGCCTAGTCTGAGGTTAAACATGCATTCATCAAGGATGAGGTAACCAAAATTCTCAAAATAGGATCCATTCCGGAAGTAAAATATCCCGAATGGTTAGCGAATGTAGTGGTAGTCCCTAAGAAGGGAAATAAACTTAGAATGTGCGTAGATTATAAAGACTTGAACAAAGAATACCCTAAGGATTCCTTTCCTTTGCCTAATATCGATTGTATGATCGATGCCACGGCCGGCCACGAGATTCTCAGTTTTCTCGACGCCTACTCTGGTACAACCAAATACAGATGAACCCGTAGGATCAGGAAAAGACCGCGTTTATCA
This sequence comes from Nicotiana undulata, assembly GCA_005239495.1. Lineage (NCBI taxonomy): Eukaryota > Viridiplantae > Streptophyta > Magnoliopsida > Solanales > Solanaceae > Nicotiana > Nicotiana undulata. Next base: position 107,159 of record ML286292.1, on the reverse strand, counting down.
CTAAGTGTGGCACCTACTGTTATAATCTAATGTCGTTCGGACTAAAAATGCTGGTGCAACTTATCAACGCCTAGTAAACCAAATGTTTGAAGAACAAATAGGAAAGTCAATGGAAGTTTATGTTGATTACATTCTAGTGAAGTCCCCGTGAGTAGAGTACCATTCAAAGTATTTGCAGGAAACTTTTGATATACTGAGGAAGTACAACATGAAGCTCAACCCAGAAAAGTGTGTGTTCGGGGTTGGCTCGGGCAAGTTTCTTGGCTTCATGGTGTCCAATTGAGGGATCAAAATCAACCCCGATAAAATCAAAGCCATCTAGGATATCACGGTCGTGGATAATATAAAGTTCGTACATAGGCTAACGGGGCGCATAGCCGCCCTAGGGTGATTCATTTCGAGATCTTCAGATAGGAGCCACCGATTCTTCTCGCTGCTTAAAAAGAGGAATACCTTTGCATGGACTCCAGAATTCCAACAATCCTTGGAGGAACTAAAGCGATATTTATCGATCCCGTCGCTGCTTCACACACCTAAAGCGGACGAGCAGCTTTACTTGTACTTGGCAGTCTCAGAAATAGCGGTAAGTGGTGTCCTGGTTCGAGAAGAACGAGGTATGCAGTTCCCTGTCAATTATGTTAGTCGGAGCCTTAGGTGAATCCAAATCAAGATAACCACACTTAGAAAAATAGCGCTTTCTTTAATAAACGCCTCTAGGAAACTAAAACCATATTTCCAGTGTCATCCAATATGTGTTGTAACAACTTATCCTCTTCGCAATATTTTGCACAAACCCGAGCTTTTGGGTCGATTGGCCAAATGGGCTGTCGAGATCGATGGGTATGATATCGAGTATCGATTCCAAACCGCCGTCAAGTCTCAAATCTAGGCAGATTTCATGACCTACTTCACGACATCCCTCGTGCCCGAGGTTGAATGAGAATTGTTAATAAAATCGGGAACATCCTCGGGGGTCTGGACCCTCTTCATGGACGGTGCTTCAAGCGCGAAGGGGTCTGGGTTGGGTATCGTACTAAAAACCCCCACGAGTAATATAGTTAGACAATCTATCAGGACTTCGAAATTAACTAACAATGAGGCCGAGTATAAGGCCATGATTGCAGGTCTCGAGCTGGATAAAAGCTTGGGAGCAAAGATCGAGGCCAAGTGTGATTCCCTCCTCTTGGTAAACCAAGTTAACAGAACTTTCGAAGTCCGAGAAGATCGGATGCAAAGATACTTGGACAAATTACAAGTAACTTTACATAGATTTAAGAAATGGACCTTTCAACATGTACCTCGAGAACAGAACAGTGAGGCCGACGCTCACTTAGGTTCATCAGTCGAAGATAACGGGATCAACTCGGGGATTTTCATACAACTCATGAGACCAGTGATCGAAGAAGGTAACGCCGAGATTAACTCCACAAGTTTGACCTGGGACTGGAGAAACAAGTACATAAAGTACTTAAAGAACGGGAAACTTCCATCAGATCCAATGGAGTCGAGAGCTCTACGTACAAAGGCAGCAATGTTCACTTTGTCCGGAGACGGAATGCTTTTTAGAAGGATGTTCGATAGACCGTTGGCAATATGTTTGGGTTACGAGAAATTCACGAGGGCACTTTTGGGAATCATTCCGATGCTGAATCGTTGGTCCACAAAGTAATTAGAGCAGGATATTATTAGATCAACATGGAGAAATATTCAAAGGAATTGGTTCAAAAATTCGACAAATGCCAAGGGTATGCGCCAATGATTCACCAGCCCGGAGAGTAGCTCCATTTGGTCTTATCCCCATGGTCGTTCATGAAATGGGGAATGGACATCGTCGTCCCTCTCTCATCAGCCCAAGATAAAGCTCAATTTATTTTATTTATGACTGATTATTTTTCTAAGTGGGTTGAATTACAGGCTTCGGAAAATCCATAGAAAAAGAAGTCATAGACTTCATTTGGGACCACATTATACGTCAATTCGGGATGCCTTCCGAGATTGTATGTGATAAGGGGAAGCAATTTATCGGCAGCAAAGTGACTAAATTTCTCGAGGATCACAAGATCAAAAGAATCCTATCGACACCTTATTTTCCCAGCGGGAATGGACAAGCCGAATCGACCAACAAAACCATCATTCAGAATCTTAATAAGTGATTGACCGATGCCAAAGGAAAGTGGAGAGAGATACTGCCCGAGGTTCTTTGGGGATACTGCACAACATCGAAGTCTAGTACAGGAGCAACATCATTCTCGTTATTCTATGGCGCCGAAGCTTTTATCCCCGCCGAGGTCAGAGAACCTAGCATCAGGTTTCGATATGAAACAAAAGAATCAAATAACGAGGCCATGAATACGATCCTAGAATTGTTGGATGAAATACGGGAAGCCGCACTCGTACGATCGACCGCACAAAAACAGCGGATCGAAAGGTACTACAATTGAAGAGCCAATCTTTAGCATTTTAACATCAGGGACTTGGTTCTAAGAAAAGTCACCCTTAACACCCAAAATCTGAATGACGGAAAATTGGGTCTGAATTGGGAAGGACTGTACCAGGTTCTCGAAATCACCGAAAAGTGATCCTACAAGCTCGGCACGATGAACAAAGAACAACTACCAAGAAATTGGAACATATCACTCCTTAAACGATACTACTGCTAAGGTACGACCCCCTTCCGTTTCCATTTGTATTTTAAACTAACTCTTGCAGGTGTTCGACCAGAATAACGATGGGTTCTTCGACACAAAGTTTTTAGGTCTGAAAGCACGCGTTGCACTCTTTTTTCCTTAGACCAACTTTGTCCCAAATGAGTTTTCCGGCGAGGTTTTTAATGAGGCAACCATTGATCATGATAACTTAGAACAATTCAACAGTATTCGAGGCTTCTTTACAATCAACCTCGAATACTAGGGGGCATTGCCCTCGAATGTCAACTTTGTTGCGAGGAAATTACTTCATAGCAGCAATGTCTCGATAGGTAAAATTTGTAAGGGCCAAACGATCAAATGAACTGAGCCCGCGTAGGTTGCTCGAGCCCTAACACAAAACATGTACGCATGTACAATCATTTATAACTAGAAGTATTTTTCCTTGCCGATATCTCATGCCTTAGAAAAGTTTTCTACTTTACAATTTCATGCTCTCGAGCTGTTATAGAAGCAGGCTTAAGGGTCGATCATAACCAGAGTTTGAATAATTATCCCCACCCTCGGGGAATGCCTTCCGAAAAGTTAACGAGATCAAATTATTGAAACTTCGAGATCATAAGACCTTTTAGGCAACCCTTGAGTTTTAAAGGCCACGGCCATCCCACTCGGGGACTAACACTTCGGGCAAGCTCGAAGTAAAACGGGAAAGTAAGCCCAATGGGTACCCGTACTAAAAGGATACGCCTAAATTAACACGGTTCGGAGATGTCCGAATTTCGTAACAAAATAGGCCTTCGAATTCTTTAATAACCAGTTAAAAAGGCTATCCCCATCAAAACCACAAAAGGATATCAAGCCTCGAAAACTCTAATGAGTACAAAATTATTCCAACTCTTGAAAAATTCCTTATTTCATGCTAAGGCATAACAAGTTTTATAAGCACAAATGATAAAAAAACTTTTCAAGCCGAAAAGGGGAGAAAGCCACAGACAATCTTTTACAAAGGCCAGATCGGCCTAATACAAAAAACACAAAGTCCAAGGACTATTTTTACTTTGAGTTCGAGAGACCATTATCACTCAACTAAAAAAACTAAGGGTACTCTATTCGAGTTCGAGCGGACCCTTTCCCCATCGTAAAACCTAAGGGCTATACTAGTTCGGTTTCGATCAAATTGTTTAAACCTCGAATCATAGAATACAACTTCATAATTATATAAGGCAGAAGGGAAAAAAGTTCTTATATACATATGCCAAAAATCATTTACAAGGGAAGCATGGCGCGATCAAAATTCTTTACAACGACCCGAGAATGGTCCCAAAGAAAAAATAAATACAGTGGAGAATAGCAAAAAGTACTAAGTCCTATGGAGATTGGTCTTAGTCGGAAGAGACAACCCCGTCCTTGAGATCTTCTTCTTCTTGTTCATCGAAGTCATACTCGGGGAAGGCCAACTTTCGATCCTGATGTTCTTCTACTCGAGCGTTGTCAACCTTGGCCGCGATATTGAAATGCCGGGCTTGAGCATTTTCGAGGGCTTCCCTTAGAGATTTCCACTTCGCATGATCGATCATGCTTATGCATTTGGTCTGGATGGCCTCAACATCGATTTTGAACTGGGACACCTTCTCATCGGCTTGGACGCCGTCCTTTACCACTTCGGATTTAGCCTTCTCGAGTTCACTGACAGCCGAATCCAGTTGAGACTAAAGCTCTTTGATTTTCTCGGTTTGCTTCGAATTCTTCTCTTTCTCAGCTTGAAGCTAAGTCTCAGCCGATTCCAACTGTGCCTGAACGGAATCTTTCATAGAAGCCAAGACGCCCATGTTCCCTTTAATATCATCGACCTCGGCTCGAATGTCATCCACTTGAAGACCAAGTTGGCAGGCTAAGGTTCGGTCCCGTGTTATATCAGATTGCAACATTAAGATACATTACCAAGATCGTAATTCGAAGACCAATTGAGATCAAGACCAGCCGAGGTCGAGACTGAACGAGATAGGCATCGAGCGAGATCGAAGAAAGCCTGATGAGTCGAATAACTGAAAGCCGAGATATCCGTGATCGGTCAAGGATCGTGGCGGAAATCTCAGCACGTATCAAATCAAGGCCGATTATTTAGCCAATCATGAGATTTTCTTCTGTATTTAGAATTATACCATAAGTAGAATTCCTCTACTATATAAAGAGAGTTCTAATCATTTTGTAATGATCTCATTTTTTCACGCATAACAAAGCTATCTTATAATTTCTCTCTTAAGTATTCTTGCTCTACTGTTCAGTTCGTATTTTTCAAGTATACACTGAGTCGGTTCGAGGGCGATCTAACTCGAGGGACAAGTTGCGCTTTATATTGATTTGCTTTATTTTACAGTTAATTTCTAACATCAATTCCAATATTTCTCAATTTGTGCCAAGTGAAATCACGTATCCTTAAAACTACTTATAAATTTAGTTGTTATCCGATTTTAAGGGTAAACAGTGTCGCTAGGGTATCACATTGAATTAGGATCTTGAAACAAAATTCAATAACATACCTGATGCCGTATGCCAAAGAGAGAGACATCAAAAAAGGAAAAAGACAAATGAGAGACGGACGCTTAGTTGTTAAAGATCTTAATTTATCATAATATACTAATCAGTAGAGATATCCAACACCTTCCTTAATTAATTTTCTTACACATTAAGAGGATTAGAGTATTACATAATAGTATTCTCTTCATCTGAATCTGAATCTTCTGCAAAGCAATCCATGTAAGGATATAAATCATAACGTTCCAGAGAATTAACAATAGGGCCATAAGCTCTACGTTTTTGATCCTCTATCATGTCAAAGGATAATCCCCATTCCTTAAGTTTCTTATCGTCGTGGTGAAATGCTAGGCTGTATTCCCCTCCCTGTCCTAATTGCAGGACTTGAAATTCACAAGTTTTCATCCTATTAAGATCCTCAAACTGCTCAGCAGTCCATTCGAACCATTTCATTAAGAAAATGCGACTGCTCAGTCCATGTGTAACCATGATGATATTGGTCTCTTGAGAAGGATCGTCACAGAACTTCTTCATCTCTATGTCCCTCCTTAAGCATTCAACAAAACCTGCACATTATTGTATGAGTTCAAATTTTAAGCATTGGCACTTGTTACCTAATATAAGGTAATTGCAAGTAAATTTTATGATATGTTGTAATTGGTAGCCTGATAAAAATAATACCTATGCATTAAGTTAAAGTACAAATTGATACTGTGAAAAATCATCAAACTACACGTGTATATAACTTAATTTCTTATTGCATTAGTACCACCTCCTAATTTCATTTCCTAGCAGATGACATTAGTAGGATTTCTCATCTTTTTTTTTTGTAAACTTTTCCTTAGCTAACTGTAGAAAAGTCAAAACAGATTATTTTATTCACTAGTCAAATCAAGTTCTGAGTATCCAGTCCAAATGAATGCTCAAGGTAACAAATATTCATTGATGACGAAGGATTAAATAGAAAAGTTCATCTATATATCGTACTCCAAATGCATAACAACAACAATTACAATCACCCTGTTCCAAACAATTTTCACTGTGTACTTTTATTTCACAATTTAAATTAAGTACACGTTGACTATTCTTTGAGATGTATTCTTTTGCCATTTTACTATAGGAAAGCGGAAAACTACACTTGTTTGTCGAATACTTGTTGGGTTTTGTTAGCAAAAACAAAAAGAGGTGTGAATGGAAAATGGTGGGAAAAAAAATGGAAGGAAATGAAATTTTGAATTAGTTCACCTTACTACTGCACTTTGTCCCTCGTTGGAAGAAGGAAAGAAAATATTTGTACTTATATAGAGAAGCACATCTTCTAGCTCTTAAAGAGTTAAGAAGAAGTGGTGCCTCGCACCGTCATCGTCGCTCGCTCGGCTTCGGATTTGGAAGATCGCACATGTTGGGACTCAACTTCATCGAATATACATAGGGAGGCTTAGCCTCATTTTCTACTACTGAAAATCTGAAATCTCTCCCCTCAATCTTCTACATTGGTTTTCAAAAGCAAAAACGTAAGCATTTTGTGTGATTTGCTCCGCCATTTGAGTTCACCGAAGTTCTGTGATTTGAAGTGCCGCTATCACAGAATAGTTATTCCGTTCTATCCTGGGAGGAATTAATCCGAAACCTTGGGCAACTGTGAGGGGAATGAATTCCTTAAGAAAACACAAGAAACTTGTGGGCTCGAAATTTTTCTGTTTTGTTTTCTTAAACTAATGTTCACTGATTTATTGTTTTTGAATCAGTGTGCTAACAAGCTTAAGGAATATAATATTTATTTTTGTATTCATCTTACTTTCTGGTTTGGGAGACTAAAATTGTAGTGATTTTCTACTCTAATTTTGGAGATTAAAATCTTCGAATTTTCTACTCCACTTTGAGATTAAAGTCTTTGTGACTTTCTACTCAATCCGAGACATAAAAACTCGGTTGTTTGTATTCTGTTTGAAGATATAAAAACTTCACCGAGATACTAATTATGTTTGTGTCAATTTCTTTTACAGAAAAATGACAACAATTATGGAACAATAAAATAGTTCCGTTGGAACGACTATTGCTGCAATGGCTACGACATGTTTAAGTCGCACAACGCCTACACCGGCGATGGCACCGGCGGAAAATTCCAAAAAACATTTCGGCATGAACTTCAAACTCCGGCAGCAGAAAATGTTCTTCTACCTGACCACACTCAGTCTGCACCACTTTATAAGTGAGGGCGTTCCAGTATTGGGAGAAGAGACTCTGGCGAATGAGCGAATTGTGGTCATAGAGGCATGGAAGCATTCTGACTTTTTGTGCAAAAATTATATATTGAGTTGTTTGAAAGATGGCTTGTACAACGTTTACAGTGTCATGGAAGCTTCGAAAGAGTTGTGGAACTCTCTTGAAAAGACGTACAAGATGGAAGAAGTTGGATTAAAGAAGTTTGTTGCCGCAAAATTCTTGGACTTTAAAATGGTTGACTGTAAGTCTGTCATAACTCAAGTTCAAGAACTAAAGTCATCGTTCATGACCTCCGTGCCGAAGGTATAAATCGAATCAATATTTTATTAAAGATATTGATTATATTATTAATCATAAATTTATGATTGTAGGTATGGTCATAAATGAAACATTTCAAGTTACGGCATTTATTGAAAAGTTGTCTCCGATGTGGAAGGACTTTAAAAACAACTTGAAACATAAGCGCAATGAGATGACATTAAGGCCTTATTGTTCGCCTAAGGATTGAAGAGGACAACAAGGCTGCAGAAAAGAAGTCTCGTGGAAATTCAACAATGATGGGTGCAAATATTGTTGAGGAAGCTTCAACGAGTAAAAAGAGAAAGAAGCCGTCTGGACCAAAAAATTACCCAAGCAAAAGAAGTCTAAAGGTAATTGCCACAACTGTGGAAAGGTTGGACATAAGGATACTGAGTATCGTGCACCAAAGAAGGACAAGAAGAAAAGTCAAGAAAACATGATTGAGAAGAATGATGAAATAGAATATTTATGTGTCATGCTTTCGGAATGCAACCTAGTCGGAAACTCTATAGAATGGTGGATTGATTCGAGGGAAACTTGTCATGTTTGTGCTAACAAGGAGTTTTTTTACTTCTTATGCTCCTGCTGGACCCAACGAGACAGTTTTATGGAAAATTCCGCAACTGCAAAAATTGAAGGAACGGGCAAGATAGCTTTGAAGATGACTTCTGGCAAGATTGTGACTCTAAATGGTATCCTTCATGTTCCTGAAATGCGGAAGAATTTAGTCTCGACATCACTTCTAGTCAAAAATGGCTTTAAGTGTGTTTTTGTTTCCGACAAGGTTGTACTTAGTAAGAATGAAATGTATGTAAGAAAATGTTACCTTACTGAGGGTCTTTTCAAACTCAATGTAATTGCCATTTATATGAATAAAATTTCAGCTTCTTCTTACTTGTTTGAGTCAATTAATTTATGGCATGAACGTTTAGGCCACGTCAACTTCTAAACTTTGCGAAAAATAATTAATTTGGAAGTAGTGCCTATGATTGAATGCAATAACTCGAAATGTCAAATATGTATGGAATCAAAGTATGTTAAGAATCCTTATAAGTAAGTTGAAAGGAATTCAAATCCTTTAGACTTAATTCACACAGATATTTGCGACATGAAGTCAATACCATCTTGCTGTGGGAAAAAGTATTTCATAAATTTAGTGACGACGGTACTAGATATTGCTATATTTACTTACTTAATAGTAAAGATGAAGCAATTGATGCATTCAAGCAATACAAAAATCAAGTTGAAACGCAACTAAATAAAAAAAATCAAAATGATAAGAAGTGATTGAGGCGGTGAATATGAATCTCCTTTTGAAGAGATATGATTGGAAAATGGCATTATTCACCAAACAACTGCCCCTTACTCACTGAAATCTAATGGAATTGCGGAAAAAAAGAATAGAACGTTAAAGGAGATGATGAAGGCCTTGTTAATAAGTTCTGGTTTACCTCAGAACTTGTGGGGGAAGCAATTCTTACAGCTAACCGAATACTGAATCGAGTTCCCCACAGCAAAACGCAATCCATCCATATGAAAAATGGAAAGGAAGGAAACCCAACTTAAAATATTTTGAAGTGTGGGGGTGTTTGGCTAAAGTACAAGTTACTAATCCCGAAAGGGTAAAGATCGGACCAAAAACTGTTGATTGCGTTTTTATAAGATATGCAACAAATAGTAAGGCATATCGTTTTCTCGTTCATAAATCAGAAAATCCCGACATTCATATTAATACAGTAATTGAATCGGATAATGCTGAATTCTTTGAGAATATTTATCCGTATAAAATGGAATGTGAGTCGTGTAATGAAAAATCTAAGAGACCTCGGGAAGAAGCAAAGGAAAGTACTTTTGATGAGGAAAATCAAAGACGTAGTAAACGTCAAAGGACAACTACTTCCTTTGGACCGGATTTTCTGACATTCTTATTGGAAAATGAGTCTCAAACGTTCAAAGAAGCAATGTATTCCTCGGAAGAACAATATTGGAAAGAGGTCGTCAATATGAGATATAATCCATATTAAGTAATCATACTTGGGAATTGGTTGATCTTCCTCTGGGAAATAAACCTTTGGGTTCTAAATGAATTTTCAAAAGCAAAATAAAATTTGATGGTACTATTGACAAATATAAGGCAAGATTAGTTGTTAGAGGGTTTAGACAACGAGAAGGACACATACTCGCTGGTAACAAGGATTACATCTATCTCATTGTTAATATCGTTAGCCGCCGTGTATGGCCTTCAAATCCATCAGATGGATGTAAAGACAACCTTCTTAAATGGAGATTCGGAGGAAGAAATCTATATGGAATAACCTAAAAGGTTTTTAGTTCCCGAAAAAGAAAAGAAGGTGTGTCGACTTGTTATGTCACTTTACGGACTAAAACAAGCACCAAAACAATAGCATGCGAAATTTGACCAAACAATGTTGTCAAATGGTTTCAAAATCAATGAGTGAGACAAATGTGTTTACGTTAAGAATACTCCAAATCAAATAGTCATTGTTTGTTTATATGCGGATGATATGTTGATAATGAGTAACGACATTGCTAACATAAATGTTACTAAGCGCATGCTTACTATACTTACTAGTAAGTTTGGTATGAAAGACTTAGGAGTTGCCGATTTAATTTTGAGAATTAAGACCCTTAAGACTCTTCAAGGTATAGCTTTGTCTCAATCTCAATATATTAAAAGGGTACTCGAAAAGTTCAAATATTTGGACTTTAAAGAAGCAAAAACGCCAATTGATTTAAACCATGCTCTTGTAAAGAATAAAAGTCAAAGCAAGTATCAATTGGAATATGCTCGAGTGTTGGGAAGTTTAATATACATTATGAATTGTACACGACCTTATATAGCTTGTGCGATAAGTAAGCTTAGTCGATACACAAGTAATCCCAACCAAGTTCATTAGATAGTAATGAAAAGAGTTTTGGGATTATACCCAAGACTATGCATTGCATTACAATAATTATGTCATAGTTATTGAGGTATATAGTGATGCAAATTAGATCACCGGATCAACGGAATCAAAATCCACAAGTGGATATATTTTTACCATTGTTGGAGGAGCAGTGTCTTGGAAGTCGTCCAAACAGGCATGCATCGCCCGCTCTACAATAGAGTATGATTTTATAGCTTTAGAGAAGGCCGGAAGAAGTGAATGGCTCAGGAATTTCTTAGAAGACATTCCATTTTGGCTCAAACCTTTGGCACCTGTATGCATACATTACGATAGTCAAGCAGAAATAGGAAGGGATGGGAGCGTTATGTATAACGGGAAATCTCGTCACACTCGACGAAGGCATGATGCCGTTAGACAATTACTCTCTAGTGGAATTATCACAATTGACTATGTAAAGTCAAAATATAATGTATCGGATTTAATTGCAAAATGCCTACCAAATTTATTTTCTTTTTTCATTTTCTTTTCTAATATTTTTTCGTGGAAAAAATATGAATTTGGAAGATTGTGGAATCATTTTTCAACGATCGAATTCGCGACCATACATTCCATTCAACAGCTGAATAGACACCTTATCAACGAACATGCACATTTGCACCTATTGGGACTCAACTTCGTTGGTTATAAATAGAACGGCTTAGCCTCATTTTTCTACCACCGAAAATCTGAAATCTCTCCCCTCAATTATTCTTCTGCATTGGTTTTCAAAAGCAAAAACGTAAGCATTTTGTGTGATTTTCTCCGCCATTTGAGTTCGCCGAAGTTCTGTGATTTGAAGTGCCGCTACCACATAATAGTTATTTCGTTCTATCCTGGGAGGATTTAATCCGAAACCTTGGGCAAATGTGAGGGATTAAAATCCTTAAGGAAACAGAAGAAACTTGTGAGCTCAAAATTTTTCTGTTTTGTTTTCTTAAACTAATGTTTGCTGATTTAGTGGTTTTGAATACAATGCGCTAACAATACTTACCGACTATTTAAATTTCATTAAAATATCTAGTGTAATCCGATTTTGTTCTAAAATTGGTTAAAAGAGAACTTACTTGATATGCGGTCATAAACCTCCGCTATAGTTACACCTCCAGAAACTCTATAATAGAACCTCCCATACGTCACTCTTTCGTCTTTAACCTTTGCAATACTTGCAGGATCATGATAGTTACCAAAACTCAATTCTCTGAGCCTGTACTCTTCCTTCACTCCCATCACTTTCCTTTTCGGAAACGATTGGCCTATCTCTCTCAACGTTCTTCTCGTTCGCTCTGCAGGTGAAACATAGAAGAAAACCTTCCAATTGTTAGATTCAACAGCATTTTCAGAAATGATCAGTTTCTTGATGAGGGATCCAGTTTGCTTGGCTTGCTCAATCCCTTTTTGTGTCAGTTCTATTTTGTGATTTGGGGTTGTTCCGTAGACGTTAATGTCAGTATTTGCTAAACACTCGCCGTGGCGGACTAGGATTATGCGTTTGGGCAAATGGTTGCTGCTGGTAGTGTGAGTTGTGCCATTGGTTGGAATTTCACCGAGACACATTATATTTGAGCAGATACAAAGGGAATACGTAGAAAGTCTAGTAATGAAGTCTATATATTGTTTGTTTGTGTTATTGGGTGAATATCATGCAACAAGTTGAGGTTGTATATATATTGGTTTTTGGTATGTATAGGTTTGAAAGTGATGGTGCGAACAACAACTTGGACTGAGCATCCGAGATTTAGAAAACGTATGATATACGCTGGAGTTTAAGTTCAATGCACAATATTGTAAATATTATTTGAACAATTAAGTTACTTATAAGAGAACTGTATGTAAAATTTCTATTATAAAACGTTTGAAGATGTTTATAAGAAACATAGCTAATTACTTGGTTCCTATAAAAAATAAGTAGTACTAGCTAATTACCCCACGGATATATACTATACTTCCAATAAACAAAGTTAATGTATCGAACAAAACCTTGCGAATAAGAACTAAAATTAACATGCTCGTAAATCGTAATGAATACACTGCCTAAATATTCTCTGAACTACGTACAAGAACATCTCACATGGTGTTTTAGCATCTTGTGTCCTTTTCCTTTTTATTGTTAAACTTCCTCGCATTTCTTTAGTGGAAGACAATAAGGAATAATGAAGGACTAGTCAGGTCAAGTAGAGTCAAGAGTGATGTCCAGCTATGTTGTAAGGAGCGACGACCCGCGCCGCGTCCCACACGGCCGGGTCTTCATTTAGCGTATGAGTAGAGTCAGGTTCTACTTTTGTGAAATTACATCGAAGAGAGAATCTGATCTTACTGCAGAAATATTGCATTGACAAATTTGTTTCCCCACTATACTGAATATTTTTTTTAATCTTACGACGTACTCCCTCCGGTCCAAAATAAGTGATTTTTTGGCTTTTCTTTTTGTGGTCCAAAATAAATGATTTTTTCAGATTTTAAGATGAATTAATTATTTTTTTCCTACATTGTCCTTGGAGTAAATAGTGTTGGAGAATGTGTTAGGAGTGTTTATGTAAGATAGTAAAGATTAATTAATATGGTCAATTTCATTGCTAATTAATGTTGAAATGTGGATTTCTTAATCTGTGTGAAAACATCCAAAAAAATCACTTATTTTGGACCGGAGGGAGTAATTTTTAAGAAATTAATGACATATTCATGATATTGTTGTTCAACATCAATCAATAATGCCTGTAGGCTGTAGCTCAAGTCTAAAAGCTCATAAACTCCAACGTAAAAAGAAAAACTCATGGCTCAACTTTGGAAAACATATATATGGGGTCAATCTTTACAAATATCTATATGTCAATCACCAAAATTATCACAAGGAGGGAAAGAATTTCAGAAACAAACAGCTTTCGGAAGCAGGACAGGACAATTATGGAACTGGTTAAAACACAAACACTGCTCTCAATACTTTCAGCAGTGAAAGCTGGTACGTAATTTGTAAACTTCACCAGTCAATACATTCGATCTCCATATGATTAGAAAACCATAATTTCACCAGTCAAAACGACTGTCACAGTTCGTCCTTGCTGTCAAATACTATTAAATATACAATTGAAGGTTTTAAATTTACAAGGAATTGACACTGATAACGCCTACAAGAGGAAACAAACCTCTGCGAGCCTAAAACTGGAACAACTACATGAAACTAGAGAAGATCTTACAGACATTTTTGTCAGTTAACCAAACGAACAATACAACAGCAAGTAATGAATTGGAACAAATGCACAGCAAGAATGTTATGCTAGGGGCAGAGGAAGTTGTTGCTTGATTTCACAACTTCACCATCTTCGTCATTTGAGTCCGCTAGATGATCAAAGAAAGCATCAAGGTACCTAGGGCAATGATCATTCAGAGAACCCCTGTTAGCATTAGCCCGCCATTTTTGGTCTGCTATCATCTCAGGGGATAGCCCCCATTCTAGCATCTCTTCATCGCTATGATGGACTGCCAAGCTATATTCACCACCAGCCCCTAATTCCATAACTCGAAACTCACAATTCCCAAGATTGTTTAGGTACTCGAATTGCTCAACTGTCCACTTGAACCACTTCATTAGAAAGACTCGACTAGCTAGACCATGGGATATAATTACAAGATTCAACTCGTCCTTAGGGTCATGATGGTGCCTGTTCATATCAACATCCCTCCATAAAGATTCAAGGAAATCTGCATTACAAAAGTTTTAACATGAAACTCAATATCAAACTAAAAGTTCATCGATTTAAAACTTCACGCTTTTAATTTGCAGCTGCATATGCAAACACCTTTCTCATTCAGAGCACTGAACCACCAGTTGCACTATAACAGAGAACTTTTGTAGATACACGTAAGCATAGTAATAGTTACCCTGTACTACTGCATATAAGTTAATTATTTAAAGCACATCACTTTATCATCCATTCAAGGCGGTAACACTCTGAAAACATAAGCAAGTCGATTACACTTTATGAAGACATAATGGAAGTTACAGTACTATTTTACACAGCGACTGAATAAAATATCTCTTCAATATAATCTTTTGAAAAGCATTAAAGACTCATAGCAGCTTGATATACTATTCTTATTTTAGCATGACCATAATTCATTAGCACAACAGTCTTTATCCCAGCCAACAGAGGAAGGACCAAAGCTTATTCAGCTTTATAAATACAAGGGCAGTATACATCTTTTCTGCAACAGAATTCCTTTTTAACCATAAATTCGTATACTGATTACCTTTAGCCATTTAATCAACGTCTTATTTGAGATTGTTTCTCGGTTTCAATCAGAATAATAGTTGTAAGACACAGAGCTAAGTTGTTTTGAGACTCAAAGCTACAATTATATCCGGGAGATATATGAGAAATGAGAATGCAGGCTGAGAAATATAATTTTCAAGTAAACAATTAAAAGAATTGTAATGCCACCCGAAGGAAGCATCCTGCTGTAGCAAATTAACGTTTGACCTTCGTTCAGCAAGGTGAACAACATATTGGGCACAGGCTGCAGGGCTGGATTTACTTGCACCTCTTTCTAGTATGATTTTCTATTATAACACTACAGGTCAAAAAGTCTGATGCTGCTAAACTAATTCAATGTGGACATCAGGAATGCAAGATCAATACCACCAACATATTTTAACACACAAATCTCAAGAGCAGGACACGCTGAAATCCGTCTTGCATTTGAGTGGTGAAAGGTGATGGATCTCATAGCAACCAAAACGTCATGCTAACTATAAAACCTACATCATGACCTAATCTTGGTCTAAGCCAAACCTGAAACGTATTGGTTAGAACAAAATGCCCTCAACTAAAAGAGGTTTTCCCCTACAAATTGGTACAATCTAGGAGACTGACTCTATTATTCTAAAACCAGCAACACCACCATCCCCCCATCTCAACCTCAGTAAGAAAGCCTAGGCAAGGTATGATGCCAGAAAGCTCTCAAATAGTCAAATGTATCTTAAAATCCTAGATAAAGATCGCATTTCAGATGTAGACTTGATAAAATAACTTACTCACACAATCTCTAGCGGAAAGTCCATACTCCATAGGCTGATGCAGTAAGTCATTAGCAAGCTCATCAAATTATCACAACACAGAGCTATTAAGACACCATATGAAATGAAGCTCTTTCCTTTTGAACTAATCTAAAATAGTGTCCACTTAACTATCTTAAGATTAGGCTCCTTCTACTTCATTTTAGATGACTAGCTTGACTAGGCACAGACTGAGAACAAAAGATATACTACAATTTATGCATAAGCTAAATATATATAATAAACCGAAAGTACTCTTAGAAACTTGTCATCTTCAACATACAATATCATTCATACAAGAGCGTGTCTTTCAAGGTAAAATTAATGTAATGAAATTAAAGAATTTCAAAGTATAGAACAGATTCAATATTTTAGAACAAATAGGACATACAATCACAAATCAGATAGAATTGCAAAATGAAAGGAGTATAAAAAATGCTTACGGGAAACTCGATCATAAACATCAGCAGCGGATTCACCCTCAGGAAAGCGATAAAAGAATCTCCCAAACCTCTCACGTGTCTCCTTAATCACTTTCATACGCTCAGCCACTTGAAAATTCCCAAAATCCTGTTCTCTAACTCTGCACTCTTCTCTCACCCCAAGCAGCCTATTCCTCGGAAATGCCTTACCAATCTCCCGGAGCGTGGAGCGCGTGCGGACGTAAGGAGAAACATAGAAGTAAACCTTCCAGTTGTCCGATGATCCGTGGTCGGAGACAACATCAAGAATGCGGGACCCAGCTTGGTTGGCTTGCTCAATCCCACGTGTAGTTAAAGGGATTTTGTAATCTGGGGTGACGGTGTAGGCATTGTCGTCCTTGTTCCCTTGGCTCTCGCCGTGACGGACCAGTATTATGCGCTTTGGTAGGTGGTACTTAACATCGCTGCTTGCAGTTGTACTGTTTATCATTATGCTTCTTCACTTGGTTTTTTGTTTGTTTAATGTTTATGAAAAAATGGGAGTATTGGCTGAGAATTTATAGAGAGTTGAAAATCGGTGGGTTTTTTTATTGCTGGAACGAAGTGGGAACGTGCTGGATACTAGGAGTAGGAGATTTGAATTTGAATTTTATATTTGAGAAAAGATATTTATATTGCCTTGGAGATTTGACTGAGTTGACTATAAGGTTTGGAGATCTGTTTTTGACTTTTAAATCGGTTTGTTTCCACGCAATACGTGTGAGAAGAAAAAAATGATTTCATTTTGTTATCCAAACGAAGTGTCGTCTTCATTAAAATTAAATTTAACAAAGCATAACAGTTTTGCAGCTTAACATACATGGTACACAATCATTTACACCACTTTGATTATTTTGTCTTATACGCGTTATCTCTTACAAATAAGGATAGGATATTTTTTTTCCACCAAAACCTAAATACATTAAAATAAATTATTAAATGACTCATTTTCTCTTGAAATCTTAACCTAGTTCAAAGTTTGCAGCCATTTGACATAATGAATTTTTTGTGCGAAGATGTCAAAAGTAGAATCTTTAGGGGCTTTCTCATGAAAGAAAACATTAGATTCAAATCTCTAGATGTTTTGACCAAGGGATATGTGCCAGCGATTGGACACTTCGCAAAACAATGTCGGCGTAAGAAACCAGAATGAGGATAACGATGATAAGAGTGACGAGGTTAATGACGGAAAAGAATTAGTGACCATCATCTATACCACTATATTCAACTAAGTGGCAAAATAAGAAATTTCGTTAAAGAATATTCAAGATTTAGTATATGTATATGAAAAGTAATTTTTGCCTATATAATAAATAGAATTTATAATAATTGTATCAGTCAAAATTTGGACTGAACTTAATGACGGCAAATGGACGTGGTCGAGGATTAAGTCGACCACAACTCAATGGCGAGAAGTCATCTAAAGAAAGGTTAATGCCGAGGTCGAGGAAAAGAATGTACGAAAGTAACGGTGTAATAAGTTAGAATAGAGAAAGGGAATATTCCGCTGGGTATTCCTTCAGTTGTATTTTTTAGGATTTCTTAGGAATATCTCCTATAAATAGGAAGAGATAAAAAACAAAAAGGGATCTTCACTTTCTGATAAGAACATATTGTAAAAGTTGACTACAAAGAATATACAAAGCTTGTCTTGTCTAATGATTTCATTATCCAGTATTTATCTTTTGCTCAAAGGATCCAAGGATCTCTTGTCCACCTTTGTGTTATATTATCCCACGTTGTTGTTAGGAAGAAAAATCATTCAAATCATCTAAACATTTGGGTGACAAATTCATCCTTATTACATTTATTGTATGCTTTCATTACAACATTTAATAACAATCATTAAACACCTTGAAGTTAATCTTCAATACTATCAGGCACGGCCCTACATCTTTATTATATCAAATCTGTAGATCTAGTAGTTATTATATTTAACTAGGATTCACCCTCTTTTTTCTCTTTAATTCGTTTTAAGAAAATGTTTAACACTTTTTGGGAAAATAATTTGGCGCTGCCTGTGGGGAGTTTCTAGTTAAAATTTTAGTCTCTTCTAGATCTTAAAAAAACACAACAACACCCATCTTTTTCATGTTTGTACGAACTAACAATAGCAGAAAAAAGGAGATGAAAGATTGAAAGCAGTAGTGGATGTCACTGCCAACCTCCTAAACACCATCAACGAGTTGGCAGAGAAGAAGAGGGGAATGTGACGTCGAGTGCTACACCCAGGCGAAGTGACTCACCTCCCCCTCACGGGAGTGTAACCGTTTCACGAGAAAGGGGAGACTCCACGTCCACAACAGAAGAAGCGACACCAGCAGTGAAAAAACTATTGGAGGCGTGGTTGAGAAGTACCTTAAGCAACATACTCGACAAACCCGCTCAAGGGGCGAGTGGAAGCACAGCACGAGCGGACACCACAGCAACCGTCAACGAGCAACCCGCTCCTCTCCCAATAGGTAACACTCACCCCATTGTTGATGCAGGTAATGATGCACTTGCGGCCATTCTGAAGAAAATGGAAGAAATGGAGAACGAGAATAAAGCGCTCCGCGACCAAATGAGGGAACACCAAGAAAGGGTTGATAAGATACCAGGCACCCCAAAACTTCTACCAAAACGGAATGTCGGTCGGTTCGTCGAACAACCATATAGCGAAGAGGCAACCCCACATGCCATACCCAAGACCTTTAAAATGCCACCATATTTGAAAATATATGACGGCACAACGGACCCTGAAGATCACATCATTCATTACGTCACAGTAGTAAAACGCAACGACCTCTCAAAAGAGCAGGTACCATCAATGCTGCTAAAGAAGTTCGACGAAACCCTAACAGGGGGGGGCCTTAACATGGTACTCACAGTTACCAGCACGCTCGATAACGACGTTTGAGGAAATGGACAATAAGTTTGTCACCGCCCACGTCGGGGCTAAGAAAGCAGAGGCCAGGGTGGCTGTCATATTCGTCGTTAAACAATCGCTTGGCGAGGGACTCAAGGACTTCCTCGCACAGTTCAATAGAGTAAGAATGAGCTTGCCAAATGTATCAGAAGGGATGGCGGTGGAAGCCTTCCAAAACGGGTTGAACAGGAATGGGTCGAGGACGTCCAGGAAGTTGTTAACAGACTCATGAAATACCCCCCACCACCTGGGAAGAAATTCACAACGCCTATTATGCCGAGGTGAGAGAAGACGAGGACGACCTTAACGGTCCAACCCAAAGGCTAACATTCCAAAACGAGTCGAGAAAAGATCGTCGTAATGATGGCCGAAGAGATCATTCAGGTCCACGCCTCAACCGAGGCAAGCACCAACCATACGTCAGAACGGCCATCCCACCATCTCCTCGCCATACGGAAGGGTCGTCCAGGCCACATACAGGGACTCAACGGAACAAAAGAGGTATGCATCCACTCTTATCTGCTCACAATTTTTGTGTCTCCCCTTCAAAAATAGTGTACGCACTAGAGAAGCCCGGCCCTAAGGTGAAGTGGCCGCAAAAGATGAAATCTGACCCAAGTACCAGAAAGTCGAACGCCTCTGTGAGTTTTACTAGGAGCAGGGTAATAAGACCGAAGACTGCATAGAACTACGGAAAGAAGTGGTGAACATGCTCCGCCAAGGACATCTAAGTGAGCTGATGAGCGACCGAGGAAGAACCAATTTCGGCCGCGGACGAGAACAACACCAAGGCCCTCCAAAACCACCCTGCCCCGCCCGCACCATCCAAATGATCATCGGCGGAGGCAATGAAGCGGCAATCAACCACGTGAAGTTCACCCCCACACACAAACTGAAGTAGTCGATCACCCATGAACGGTGTGATGACCTCGAAGACAGTATCATCTTCGATAAGTCAGATATCCATGGTTAGACTTTTCCTCACTTCGATGCACTTTTCATTACTTTACGTATTTCAGATACTAATGTAAAAAGAATAATGGTAGACGACGGGAGCGGCGCGTGTATTATCCACCCCCGAGTTCTCGCACAAATGAGACTCGAGGACAAGATAATACCGCGCTCATAACACTAACTGGTTTTAACAATGTAGTTAAGCGAACCTCAGGAGAGATAACGCTACCCGTTCTGGTCGGGGGCGTCACCCTAGAGACAACGTTCCATGTTATGAACCAAGACACATACTACAACGCCATCATAGGGCGACCCTGGATACACGCCATGCGGGCCATCCCCTCCAGTTTATATCAAGTGATCAAGTTTCCTGCCCCGTGGGAAATATTCAGCATCCGCGGGGAACTACACACAGCCCAAGAATGCTACCGCATCGCCCAGGATTGCACATACACTCAACAATTAAAGGAAGTAGGCACGGGGGTATAGCAATTACCGAAGTCGGGGCCTGGACTCGACGAACAAGCAGACGTCATTAAGGACCCAACGTCGTGGAAGCCACAGGGTCAACGATAGAAGACCTCGATCCCGTCCAACTAGATAGCAGCGACCACGACAAAAGGATTACATCGGCCATAAACTCTCATAACCAGGTAAATTTCATTAATTTTTAATTGACAACGCCGATCTTTTTGTTTTCTTCCATGCAGATATGTCAGGTATCTCAAAAGAAATTGCCATGCGCAAGCTGAACGTCGATCCACCCTACCCGCCGGTTTGACAAATAAGAAGAAAATTCAACGCCGCAATCAATGAGGTCATCCACGATAAGGTGGAAAAATTACTCACCAACGGATCCATACGGGTGTCAAAATACCCCCAATGGGTCGCCAACGTGGTCATGGTAAAGTAGAAAAATGAGAAGTGGCGCATGTGCGTGGATTTCACGGACCTAAACAAGGCATGCCCAAAGGACTCCTTTCCATTACTTCACATCGATCAACTCATCGATGCAACAACGGGGCACAAGTTGTTAAGTTTCTTGGAGGCTTAATCAGGTTACAACCAAATCCTCATGGAGAAGGAGGACCAGGAAAAAACCACTTTCATTACCCACTAGGGGACGTACTGTTACAGAGTCATGTCGTTCGGATTGAAGAATACGGGGGCGACTTATCAAAGGCTATTCACCAAGATGTTCTAGAATCAACTCGGCAAAATAATGGAGGTTTATATAGACGATATGTTAGTCAAATAAAAAAGAAAGGAAGATCACATTGACCATATGAAGGAAGCCTTCGATATACTAAGGTGATACGGCATAAAACTGAACCCCGAAAAGTTGGCATTGTCATTGGTCATAGATTCACGAAAGCTTAGACCCTATATTCAATGTCACCCAATCTCGGTGGTCACGACCTTCCCCTTAAGGAGCATCCTACATAAGCACGAGTTGTTGAGGAGATTGGACAAGTGGGCCATAGAATTGAGGGAGTACGATATAACATATCAGCCGCGAACAATGATAAAATCGCAGGTACTCGCCGACTTCGTCGCCGATTTCAGTGCCAAAATAATGCTAGGTCGAGCAGGAAACTTATCGTACCTCTCCCATATTACCTAACCTATGGGTCCTATACACCGATGGTGCTTCCAACGTGTCAGGATCTGGACTGATACTCGTACTCGAGATCCCAACAGGCGAAGCCATCCGCCAGTCCATACGTTGTCCCGGTATGACTAACAATGAGGTCGTGTACGAGGTCGTAATTGCAGGACTAAAGCTAGCTCTCAAGTATGGAGAACGACGAGTCATCCTCCTATGCGACTCGCAACTCGTTGTCAACCAAGTCACAGGGTCTTTACAAATCAAAGAGCAGAGGCTACAAAAAAACCATGCGGAAATTCATAAACTACTGCCAGAATTCGACGAATGTCAACTCGACCAGATACCTCGAGCACAAAACATCGAGGCAGATGGCCTAGCCAAATTAGCAGCAGCAAGAAAAAACATAAGTGGAAAAGAAAACGTGGTTACCCTCCTCCACTCGTCAATAGACTAACTTGAGGTACACTCCGTAATTTTAACTTGGGACTGGCGCAAAAAGAAGCCAAAAAGCTTCGATTGAGGCAGCTAGGTACAACTTTATCAACCACGACCTATACAAAAGAACGTTTGGCGGTCCCTTGGCGAAATTCCTAGGCCCAAACCAAACAAGACGCGTCCTCGAAGAAGTACATGAAGGCCAATGCAGTGCCCATACTAGCAACCGAGCCCTCATTAGTTGCCTCATACGAGCAGGCTATTATTGGCCCACCTTGAAAAGGAAGTTGCCGACTTCGTCAAGAAGTGCGAGCAGTGCCAGAAATACGCTCCTATGATACACCAAGCGGGTGAGCACCTCCACTCGGTCACATCGCCATGGCCATTCATCAAATGGGGAATGGGCATCGTTGGACCGCTTCCAGCGGGATGAGGTAATGTGCGTTTCCTTTTGGTTTTAACTGACTACTTTTCCAAATGGGTAAAATCAGGTGCATTCGCCCAAATACGCGAACATGAAGTTATCACATTCATATGGAGGAACATCATATGCCGCTTCAACATCCCCAAAGAAATCAGCTATGACAACGGACCCTAGTTTACCGGGAAAAAGACCGTTGAATTCTTCGAGAAATGGCACATCAAGTGAATACTCTCCATGCCATATCACCCTGCAGGCAATGGACAAGACGAATCCTCCAACAAAACAATACTTAACATCATGAAGAAGAAACTCGAAGACGCCAAGGGACTATGGCCGAACTACTACTAGAAGTGTTATGGCCATACCGCACCATACCAAAAACGAACACAGGAGAAATGCCATATTCACTAGTCTATGAGACTGACGCAGTGATACCGGTCGAGGTCGGGGAACCAAGTCTAAGATACTCCAATGAGAGCGGGCCAAGTAATGACGAAAATAGAAAGCAAGACCTCGACGAAGCGGAGGAGCGAAGAGACATGGCTTACATAAGAATGATAGCCCAAAAACAGCAAGCATAGCGGTATTACAACAAAAAGGCCAAAGTGAGACCACTCAAAGTCTGGGACTATGTACTCAAGGCCAAAACACAGGTGAGAAAGAGACCTAAGAGAAGGTAAACTAGGAACCAATTGGGACGGGCCATATAAAATCATGACATCAGCAAACAGAGGGTCATTCCAACTAGAAACAATGGAGGGAAAGCTACTACCAAACAATTGGAACGTCGCCCACCTCAAATACTTCAACTTCTGAGAACGAACGTCCTCCAAGTCGTACTCTTTTTCCCTCACCCGGGTTTTATCCCAATTGGGTTTTATCGGGGAGGTTTTTAATGAGGAAATGAAGGGGACGTCTCCAAGTTCAAGTGTATAATTCATCGCCCCGCCTATCGATTTCTTCTCTAGGGCAAGCGATGAAGGGACTAGGTAGACTGGAACTTCTCAAATGTATGTGTGGAACAAACAGAAACGTGTAATATTCTCCAACGAATGAATAAACAACGCATCATGCAAAATTTTTGGCACAACCCCAAATCATTCTACATTCGACCTCGCTCGAATCATTCGACATTCGACCTCGTTCGAATTATTCAACATTCAACCTCGTTCGAATTATTTGACATTCGACCTCGCTCGAATTACTTTACATTCGACCTCGCTCAAATTATCCAACATTTGACCTCGTTCGAATTATTTGACATTCGACCTCGCTCGAATTATTTGACATTCGACTTGCTCGAATTATTCAACATTCGACTTGCTCGAATTATTCGACATTCGACCTAGTTCGAATCATTCAACATTCGACCTCGTTCAAATTATTTGACATTCGACTTTGCTCGAATTAATTTACATTCGACTTGGTCGAATTATTTTACATTCGACCTCACTCGAATCACTTTACATTCGACTCGAATTATCCGACATTCAACCTCGCTCGAATTACTTTACATTAGACCTTGCTCGAATCAATCAAACCTCGACTTCGTTCGAGCTAGCTTATATTCGACCTCAAGTCGGTCTATGTTCGACTCCGCCAAAATCAACATTACATGCAACCGAAAAATTAGGGACTTCCCCACATAGCAAATGAGAGGAAAAAGAGAAAGAGAATCCGAAAGTACATAGAAAAAAGGTAATTGTTCCATTTCAATTGTTGGATTACAGTACTTTTTACAAAGGGCTCGAGGACGCCCTCTCAAAAATAGCAGAGCAAAAAAAAACTAAGTACAAAGGCTTCACACCGCATCATCCCTATCAGCATACTTATCATCATACCAAGGATCAGAAGCAAGCCCATCCATGACGTCATCATCATCATCCCCGCCGGGTGTACCAGGGTCGTAATCACAAGCTCCACGAGCTGCACGTGCCTTGACACAGATGCCCTCAAGTTCCACCTCGGAAACCTTCGGTAGCCTTTAAAGACTTGTACATGTCAAGTTGAGCCTCAGCATGACCCACATCTCGTACAATTCCCGTGATACACTAGGATTGGCAGAAGCATGAGAAGTAGACGGATGGGCCTATTGTTGCTCAGTCTTAGCCTTTAAGATGACGACTTGCTCATTCAGCCCAGATAACTCTACCACCAAACTATCGACCCGTTTCTCCAACCTCGCCACCTTGAGCACCGACGTCTCCGCTTCGCTAGCCAGTTCATACCTACAAACACGTAGGGTACCCTCTAAAAATGCTGCCTCGGCCACGACGACCATCCTAGTCCTTAGACCTCAACATATCTTCCAACACGCTGCATCGGCTGATGGCTCTCATGATCTCCTCATTTTTCTCCTTCAGTTCCTCGTCCTTCTACTTAATCTCATCACGCAATACTTGGAACTGTCCATCTCCGCCAATAATTTTGGCTATCTTCCGATACTTGGTGCGGTACTCCCTATACTTAGATTCCATCCTTCTGTAGAGAGTTGTCCTCTCCTCCTCTCGCCGGTCGCTCTCAATCTCCAAGATGAGAATCTGACACGCAAAGTAAAGCAAGTTAGCCAGAGTAAAACAACACTTTATGAAATGTATAAACTTAGGAGGAAGTAAAAACCTACCCGCAAGACCATGCCCGATATGACTAAAGACAAGTCTACATCATTCAGCGTCAACAACGTCCTGTTTTTAGCCTCCGCACAAAAATGAGCAAAGGATGGCGCCGCCTGCTCCGAGTCGACCGGGAGGTTATAGCTCACGGGAATAACTATATTCCAATTAGGGCCCTTCGTCCTTATCTCCACGCGAGTAGCCCTCTCCACTAAGGTCCGTACCTCCTCAAGGTCGATGTTTGAGCCAGAGTCATTGTCCCCCGCAGCCCGCAGGGACAACTCTATCTCTCCCAGCCGCTGATGAGGAGCCACCTTTAGCAGCCCGCGTAAGCTCTCCTCCATCACAGAATCCTCAACCTCAGAGGGCCTCTCCTCCATGGCGGCACCCACCGCAGAAATGGCCTCGACGTCTGGTGAAGGCATTGATTTCGCTTCCAAATCAATGAATCTTTTCGGCCAAACATCAGCGATAATGGCCTTCCAAATCCCCACCCTTTGTCTTTTCCTCGGCGATGCCTTCTGACTCATCAACAAGGTGCAAGATAGGCTGAGAAGAGATCTCACTCGCCACAACAACAGTTTGAGGGGCGGAGTCCCTCATTGGCAGAGCTTGAGTCTGACCTCGTGCAGACTCACGTAGAGAAACCTGCATCCCGACCGAGGCCACCGCCTGGCGGAATGCAAGCACTTGAGCCTTCGCCTTTTTTGGAAGCTTGCCGACCTAGCATCAAAGAAAGGTCGAGTCAAAAGACGATAGCGAACTGTGATAAGTTGAATGGTAGAAATGACACTTACAGGTCGAAGTCTTGGGTCCAAAACGCTTGTAGAATGACGCCCAATCGCGAATTCCCATCGTGTGAGGTAACACACGAGCCACCCAATCTTCAATATCGAAGACGAGAGAAGGTGAACGCCTCTTAGTTGAAAACAGGGAAGCCGTGAGTAGGTCGAAGAAATAAATAAAAAGAGGAAGAAAAGAAAATAATGAACATATGACAAGATACTTACGATTGTGGTTCCATTCCTCAGGGAACCCGGTCGGATCCACCACTAAATGTTCGGTCTTGATGAAGAATTATTTATGCCTGAACCGCCGGTTCGCCTTATCATCCATCCTGTCCACCAACTGTTTGGTCCCACGATGTCGTAGGTGTATCAAAGTGCCTCTATAAAAGCTGGGTGATAATAGATGCAGCAGATGGTGCATATTGACCTTGCAGCCGTCTAGCTCTACATACTTCGCAGCATCAGAAAAACTTTATATAAATAAAGGGAGAGTTGCGCCTGGCAGAACTCCTCCGCTAACGGGGGTGAGGAAGAGAACAACCTACTAGGAAGGGGTAAACGTAGAAAGCGCAATATCCGGGCCGGTGAACTTGTACTATGTCGCCTCCTGCCGAAATAATTTCGACGTGAGAATAAATACGATATTTGGATCGGAGGTCGGCTATTTGACTCGGCCCCGTCTTAGAAAGCTCCTGATCAAGAGCGGGAGCGGGTTCCGTTGGGAAGTCATTTCTGATAGAAGGATTATTAGGAACAACTTCATCCACGGTGGGGAAGCTTTCTTCCTCCTCAACCGTGGATCCCTCACCGCCGGGAGGAATAGATGCGGATAAAGGAGTGGCATCGGAGACTCCGTCGTGAATATGATGAGAATTTGACATAGTTACGTAGAGAAGTGTATGCAACGAAGTCAGGGAAAGAAAATGTCAACTGAAAAAGAAGCTAGAGCCTGAAATTGAAGAAGCTGTAAGAAATCGGAAGTGGAAATCAGAGAAGAAGATCAAGAAGAACAAAATGCATACAAAATAGGAAGTGCTGAAAGTTTCGAAAGTAAAACCCTTCTCCTCTATTTATAGGGTTGGGTGGCACCAGAATCGAAGCAGAAAGCCGTCAATGGAACCAAAATCGAAGCACAAAAGCTGCATTGGGAAAACATGTAATGATGACACGTGTGGCTAGGACGCCATCTTACGTCAGCCACACCAACCACAACCCTGCTGCCAACTGTCGCCAGTTCGACCTCGGCTGATACGATTCAACCATCACAACCAAATTTTCTCTGAACGGTTGTAGACGAAATCCGCTCATCGAGGACGTCTAAGATAACGACCTCAACTAGGGCTGTGCACGGATCGGATTGGATCGGATTTAGCACATTTCGGATTCGGATTTCGGATTTCGGATTCTAGAAAATGCAATCCGAATCCGATCCGAATTATATCGGATCGGATTCGGATTTTAAAGTTTGGATCGGATCGGATTTCGGATCGTAAATGCCTCAATGTTGCAAACTAATATGTATATTTTCTTTGTAAAAGAGGCAATGCATTAAGAAAAATTCATGTTTATACTATTATGAGAGTACTATGATGCCAATATAGCTAACTCTAGCAATTGTAAAGGTAATAACTTGGAGGAATATGTAAAGAAAATACTGACTATCCGAAATTAAAGTGTAGTATTTATACATTGCCTAATAATTTCGGATTTCGGATCGGATCGGATTAAAATATACCAATCCAAATCCGATCCGAAATCCGAAATTTTCATAAACACAATCCGAAATCCGGTCCAATCCGAAATCCGAAATCCGAAATTGAATGGATCGGTTCGGATTTTGGATATCCGATCCAAATGAACAGCCCTAACCTCAACAGACGGAGAGACTAACTTTATTGGTCAAAATTTGGGCTGAACTTAATGACTGCAAATGGGCGTGGTCGAGGATTAAGTCGACCATGGCTAAATGGCAAGGAGTCATCTAAAGAAGGGTTAATGCCGAGGTCGAGGAAAAGAATGTACGGAAATAACGGTGTAATAAGTTTAGAATAGAGAAAGGGAATATGCTGCCGGATATTCCTTTAGTTGTACTTTTTAGGGTTTTTTTAAGAATATCTCCTATAAATAGGAAGAGATAAAAAAACAAAAAGGGATATTCTCTTGCTGATAAGAACACATTGTAAAAGTTAACTACAAAGAATATACAAAGTTTGTCTTGTCTACTGATTTCATTGTCCAATATTTATCTTTTGCTCACTAGATCCAAGGATCTCTTGTCCACCTTTGTGTTATATTATCCCACGTTGTTGTCAGGAAGAAGAATCATCTAAATCATCTAAACATTTGGGTGACAAATCCATCCTTATTACATTTATTGCCATTCTTTACATTTATTGTATGCTTTCATTACAACATTTACTAACAATCATTCAACACCTTGAAGTTAATATTCAATACTATCAGGTAGGACCCTACATCTTTATTATATCAAATCTGTAGATCTAGTAGTTACTACATTTAATTAGGATTCACCTTCTTTTTTCTCATTAATTTGTTTTAAAAATAAGTTTAACACTTTTTGGCAAAACAATAATATGCTTATAATTTTACATGTATAAAATAATTATTTGTCGAAAGGTATTCAACTGACCACCTTTCGTTTCATGCGGCTTCACCATTGATTTAATCTACTACTCTAAGTGGTCGTTTGATTGGAAAATAAATTATCTTTGGATTAATTACTCTGGAATTGTTATCCCACCCTCTTATAAGGATAAAAGTAATATCACAATACTAATCTCGAAATTAATTATACTATAATTTTTTCTCAACCAAATACGGAATAAACTCGTCTCAAAGAGATTAATTATCCTTTATCCTTGTACCAAACGAGCCTTAAGAGTCTAGGTCGAACTTCCGCTTCTGTTTCTACGCGATTGTTTAATAAGTAGTACAGCAATACGGTTTGCGATAGTCAGTTTAGCAAACTATGTATTAAAACTTTATAACACTATTTATGTTTTAAAGTCAAAATAGCACATGAAAATTGAGGTCACTGCAGTGTTAATATTCTATCTTCATTTAAGATGAATCTTAAAATGCCTTTTTTACTTGTCAACGAAGAATATTTATTAATTTGCCTGTCCAAAGTAAAAATATTGGGTAGTCTCAAAGATACCGGTCATGGTCTCAATTCTCTTCTTGAAAATGTAAATTGAGAAAAGAAGAAAAAAAACTAACCTAAGAAAAGACTGGTAAAAATAAAGTATAATGTTCTCTCTTCTCTCTTTCACGTTTTATCTTTTTAACCCCGGGAAAATTCATAGTAGCTATAGCCTCTGCTCATCGGGTAAACAGTGAACACTATGTGGTGAGCATTTTGTGCGCATTGGATAAATCCCTCATTGTGTAATAACCTGCAAACCACACAAAGAATATAAATCGGACTAGGCAAACCCCGTGCAACAGATTCAGACCCAGAGAGCATTAAAAGGATCGATGCCCGTGTAGACAACACTCTCCAAACCAACTGGGTCGTCCCTTCGGAACTGAGTTTCTTTTCTTTCACTTTTGTTAGGGCATCTCTAACCCAACACTATTTTTTGCACCAAATCTAAATTTGGTGTAAAATTTAGTTTTTTTTTTCTCCAACCCAACACCAAATCTTGCACCATTATAGAGTGTGAATAGTGTTGCACCAAATTTGGTGTGACACTATTCATCAACACCAAATTTGATTTAATATTTTTTTATTTTTTGACTTTTAATTTAACATATATTGTATATGTAATTAATTTTTATATTAAGATCTTTATAATTTTAATTTTATATTCTATTTTATATTAATTTTTGTATATATTATATTTATATAAAATTATAAGTTAATTTTATTATTATTATTATTATGTAAAAAGAAATATAACCATTATTTAAAAATGAAATATGCAAATGTAGAATTTGTTTGAAGGAAATAAAATATAAAATTTAAATAAAAGATAATAATATAATATAGAAGAGAGAGAAGAATATAAAAAAGAATATTCTTTTTCGGTGTAAAATATAATGTAATGGTTTGAGCAAATTTGGTGTTACACCATTTTAGTGTAAAATTTAATGTAAAATTTAATGTTAGAGTTGGAGATGGTCTTGCCAATTTATGTTGTAACAGTTGCTCAGCACAGTGATTGGTGCGCCCGGTAAATTAGTCAATTTTGTGCCTATTTAATTTTTAATTTTCATAATAGTCCATGTCTTTATTGTTTCCTAATTATGTTTTAATCATTATATAGTGACTCTCTAGTCCTCTCATTTTATTTATTTGCATAAAATAAAATAAAGAAAAACAAAATAAAAGAATTGGGCTGGTTCATGTACCCAAACGAGAAGAAAATGATATGCCAGAGCGTGGCCCAAAAATGAAAAAGAACGTCGGCTTTCGGACGTGAAAATAGCACGGGCTAGTCAGTTTTCGGACTGATAATTAAAAATATTCAGAGTTTACAAAGTAATTAAAAAATAGCTATTATTTTGATGTAACATGGAAAGTTCCAGCATAATATATTGGAGATTGATGCACTTGTGTATGAACTTTCAGTATATTATGCTGGAACTCCAACACACGGAAAGTTCCAGCATAATATACCGGAGATTGGAGCACTCATGTATGAACTTCCAGCATATTATGCTGGAATATTTTTCGGATTTTGAACAGTATTTTCTTTCAGATTTATCTTTACATGAAAAGTTGCTAAATTTCGATTACCTTTAAAACAATGACTATTTTTTAATTACCACGTAACTGACTATTTTTGAATTCTAAGCCCTTAAGACCATTTCCTCGACCCAAAGGAGAAAAGAAATGGCAGTTGATTTGTTCACATCATGACTTTATTGTGCCACTGATCAAATTAAGCTAAGATGTGAAAACATACTTAAAGTAGAATCTATATTGCCTTGTTCATATAAAAGAAAAGGAGAAAACCACCATCTTTACGTATTATCGTGTCTGCTTGTCAATTTACTTAAAGGCAATATAGAGTTTTTGCTCTCTATTCTCGGTCTAATAATTTCTCTTTTTTTTTTTTTTTTTTTGTAAATGCGAGTATTACGGAAATATAGTTTACAACAATCAATATAAGCAGCTCCGAAAATTCAAATTTGACCTTCCAATTAATGTCAAGTAAAAATTTGACATGAAAATCGAGGTGGCTGTGGAGTTCTTTCCCTATTTTAATATTATGTCAAAGAAACGTAGGATTATTCAAAGGGATCTTTTCGTTCTTATACCATATAGGAAACTATATTACTAAATATGTTCATGATTTGAAAATTACTCGTCCTGTTAATAATTTTTTTACAAAAAAGATACAATGCATTAAATACAGAATCTTAGTAGATATAATGCATTAAATACAGAATTTTAGTAGATATAATCTTCCTATTTAGGCGCTAAAATTAGGGAAGTAAATATTCTTCCAGATATTTCATTAAATAAGGAATCATTGTAGCATTAGAATTCCTTATTTAGGCGCGCTAATATTGGGGAATTAAAGATTCTTTCAGAAATTTTCAAACGCAAATCACGCTGTATTAATTTTCGTCTCTTTCTATTCAATGTACCCAGTTTGTAGATATTTTGTAGATAAATTGTAGATTATTTGTATTCTGATTGTAGATGCTTTGTTTTCTGTTTTCACAAATCAAAAACGACTAAAAATTCTACGAATTATGAACATATTAAACTACAAAATTATATACAATCACGACATTGAGTGTGTCCAGAATATAGATAATGTGTAGTTGTTTTGTAGACAAATTGTATTCGAACATCATAATTACTACGTTTAATATAACTAAGATACAGTGCTGTAAAGATTGAACAAATGAAGATAAAACAACCAATTTATATTCAAGTGAACTACTAAAACATAAAAGATTTGTTCGGAAAATTGTGTATTCTCCTTCAACTACCAACTAGCAACAACTAAACTACATAAACATGATAATATTTCTTATTTCTCTGGACTCTTATTTTCTCATTCAATGCAGGAGCACCCTTCCTCCTTGCTAGCCTGCCTGTAACATCGCTTTCACTGATTGACCAATCTTCATTGTTGACTACAAAATTTTCTCTTCATCTACAAAAACTCTACAAAAAAACTAGAAATAAACTACAAAGTCAAACAGATATCAAATCGTTAGATCTCAATATCGTTTCTACTACAATTAAACTACAATCTATGTATTCATTATACATAGATTGTATACCAACTTTGGGAATAACTTCAAACACGCAGTTGCTTGCCTTAACGCCAATCTTAGCGCTAATCTTTATCTTTCAAGCCTTAGCGTTAATCTTTATCTTTCTTTTCTTCCAGGCAGTTGCTTGCTATCATTACCATAAAACTCTTGAAAAAGTTAACCATTATCTTCCCTGCAAAAGAAAAACCAACAAATTTTTGAAGAAAGAGAGAGACGATGAGAAGAAGAAGGAATGGAGAAGAGGAAGAAAGGGGAGGGGAAAATTGCGCTGGTTAGGAATTATGGGAAGAGAGAAACGTGGGATATATGGACACCTTTAATTAAGGAGTAAAAAACGTCCAATTAATTAGACCTTTAATTAAGTATGGTATAGAATTGGTAATTTGGTATACTAAGTGTAATGAAGTCAAACCTTAAACATTGAGGGTAATAAGGTTTCATATATGGTATAGGAATGTAAAAATTCCTTATTCAAATGTGATCAAGTTTGGGCCATAAAAATGATCAAATAAGAGGGGACTTTTACCTAGTTATACTATATTAGAAACTTATTTACCAATATTCTCTATGTTTTGTAGTTTTTAATAAGTATCTAGTTTTTTTTTACAAATTGTATAGATTGCTTCTTAAAAGGCTCCCAGCACATTATTAGTGCCTTCAATTAAGAGATTCAATTATATCCTTTCCTTTTTCCCCCCTTTCCTCTCCTCTCTCCTTTTTTAACAATAAAATTCCTTAATCTACGCCCAGAATCTTCATCTTCTCTCTTCCCACCATTGCCGATAATTTTATATTATTAAATCATCAATTGCATCGTTCTTTTGCTGGGAGACCGGACAACACTGAAAATGAAGAAATATTCAGGAATTGTATGATAAATGTATCATAATTGTATTTAAATTATATCAGATACATCAATACGTAAAACGTAATTGTATGTATATAACTTGTACTAATAAAATAATATAAAATTATCATATATCTGTGATACAAACTGTGAAATTCATCACGATCTCACAACTGCTCTACAATCCTGAAAGTATTCTTACACAATTCTGATACAATTATGATACAACTTAAACCCGACTCTAAACTTAAACTGATACAATATCGAATTATACTTGTATTAATATTGTATCATGTATTGTTTTAGGTACAAATTGTGTTACAATTCTAAATTATGATACAACTTAGATCTTCATCTTTTTCAAGTTTCAATTTAAAAACATCCACCTAGAACCAACTCTAGACTTAAATTATAATACAATATTGTATTTTAATAGTATTAGTATTGTATCAGAATTGTCTTATATATTGATGTATCAAATACAACTCAAATACAATTATGATACCTTTATCATACAATCGTAATACAATTCCGAAACTTCATCTTCCTCGAGTTTCATTATGAAATTCAACCAAAAACCAACTTTAATGCAGAGTGAAGCTTACCCACAATTTGATTGTAGAGTAAATCTTCGAATTTCTTCTATATTGTATAAATAAGAAAGAGATTTTGGACGATTAAAGAGAGAAATCGTATATCAACATCTTTGGAAGATGACAAAATCTGCAATTTTGGGAGGATAACAGTGGAATATGATTGAGTAAGTGAGATTTTTGGGTTAGAAATATTATGGGTATCAATTGAGATTTTTACTGTGGGTAACTAGAGAGAGGTGATGATTTTGGGGATTTTTTCCTGCGGTGAAGGGATTTGGTAATTGCAAAGAGAGGAGATGGTTTTTGGGGTGGGTTTCTTACCGTGAAAGAATTTTGGGTAAGTGCTGATTTTGGGTATCTTAAATGTAGGATATTTTTTGTAATTGATACCCACTATTTAAGGTATGCTTCATTTTCTCCCTTTTAATGGTTTTGTATAAAGAAATTTTTACATTCCTATTCCATATATGAAACCTTATCACCCTCCATGTTTAATGTTTGATTTAATTATATTTAGTATACCAAATTACCAAATCTATGCCATAATTAATTTAGGATTATAATTAATGGACAGTTTTTTACTCCTTAATTTAAGGGGTATAATTAATGGGCAGATTTTTACTCCTTAATTAAAGGTGTCCATATATCCCACGTTTCTCTCTCCCCATCATTTGTAACCAGCCGTTCCCCCCCTCCCTTTCTTCCTCTTCTCCCTTCCTTCTTCTTCAAATTGTAGAATTCAGACCTTCGAGATTCAACAAGTCGAAATTGCTACATTCTGTTCTTCATCGTTTTCAGAAATTGGCGATCATATATATGTTCTTCATCTTTTCTTCTCTCAAATCCACCATTGACAGCCATTAAAAAGCTTGAAAGCTTGAATTCAAATTTGGGTTTTCAAAAATCATTATTTGTTTGGATTGGGTGTTGTTGAAAATAATCGGGAATATGGTTTGGAGTTTATATCTCAATTTTGAGGGTTTTTGGTGAAGATGGGACTTGGTTTTGACTGATTTTCAGATTGAATCTCGAAGGAAGAAGAAGACATATTACAGAAATTGTAGATAAATTGTAGATAAATTGTAGTTACATATTACAATCAAAATACAAATAATCTACAATTTATCTACAAAATATCTACAAACTGGGTACATTGAATAGAAAGAGACGAAAATTAATACAGCGTGATTTGCGTTTGAAAATTTCTGAAAGAATCTTCAATTCTCCAATATTAGCGCACCTAAATAAGGAATTTTAATACTACAATGATTCCTTATTTAATGAAATATCTGAAAGAATATTTACTTCCTTAATTTTAGCGCCTAAATAGGAAGATTATATCTACTAAGATTCTGTATTTAATGCATTGTATCTGTTTTGTAAAAAAACTATTAACAGGGCGGGTAATTTTCAAATCATGAACATATTTAGTAATATAGTTTCCTATATGGTATAGGAACGAAAATGTCTCTTGTATAAAACTAGTAAATATAGGTATAAAAAGTAATTAATAAGGAACCAAAATAAAGGTCGTAAATAGGTTTCTATCATAGTATAGCTAGGTAAAAATCCCAAATAAGAGCACACGTTTGAAAAGAGCAGCCGTCTGACCAACATGGTTCCAGGTAGGGGTGTTCATGGTTATGTTTGGATCGGTTTTTCTCTAAAAAGAAACCAAATCAAGTAAGTCGATTTCTCAAATATTGGAACCAAACCAATTGAGTCTTTTTTATTGACTTGGTTTATGTCGGTTTTTCAATATATTTGGTTAGTTATAGGTTTATTTCTTAAATATGACCAAACATATATTCCAGCAACTACATTTTCAACATAACAATATTAAATCAATTGCTATTTGAGAGATCTATCATTTTCAACATATATTGATGATAATTGAATCAAATGGTGATGAAGAATTTAAGTACTCAATTAAAAATCGATTATTTTTAACATGAAATAAATTTTTGTACTTAGTAAAAGAAAACTACCAATCAAACTAGAAAGTAAAGGCAAAGAATTAGGTTATTATAATAACAAAGAACTTGAATAAAAATACAAATGACTAATATGTACCATAAAATTTTAGAAACTTTATATAAAAATATACATATATATAGCTGTAATAATAAATTTAAATAGCTACTTTTATAATTGGTTTAGTTCAATTATTTTTTAATTAAAATCAAAATCAAACCAAATTCGATCTGTTTTTAAAATTCAAATTCAAAACCAAACAAAACCTAAAAGGTATCGGATTTTTTGGCCGATTTGGTTCGATTCTTCGAATTCATACGAACACCCCTAGTTCCAGGTAAGTGCGCTCAGTCAAAATGGATTAAATACGTCCAACATGACCAAACCTCACTTCCTGTTTTATTTATTTTTAAAAAACTAAGTTAAAAGTAATGCATAAATCACTTAAAACATGTTATAGCATCATATTATTGCACAGATCTTCAAGTATTGCTTTATATCAGTTTTTAGAGGTACCAAATGTGGCAGTATCTATGAGTTAATTCGTTGAATTTCTTATTTACGTACTAGAGATGATTAACTTATATAAGTAGTGATTATTAGAGAGTTTAGTGTAGTGTAACACCTTAGCTTCTAGTAACGGGATCTTCTTCTTATTGGGTAAAGGGGTTGGAAGGGGAGACCTCTAGCTTGAATTTTTGTAATGAAGGGAATAAAAAATAGCATTCGAGTATATTCTTGGCACAATAATTTATTAATATCTACGAGGGCTTTATATAAAGGAAATTTCTACGAATTTTCTTCGATATTTATTCTTCTTACTATGGTTGGAAGTGTATTCACGGTCATTTGCATGTGTACGTCCTTGTCAATAACTTTTGGAGGTCTATTTCTTAGAGGGCGTTTGGACAAAAAAAGTGATTTTTTTTCAAGTAAAATTGATATTTGAAAATTAGACTTGTGTTTGGACATGAATATAATTTTGGTTGGTTTTGAAGTTTTGTGAGTGAAAATTTTGAAGAACAACTTTTTGAAGTTTTTAAATTTTCGCAAAATTCAACCAAAGAATTTGAAAATTTATGACCAAACACCGTTGTTACACCAGCTCAATGATAGTTGGAGTCATATAATTGGCTTCATCTCATGAGGCCAAATTTATGTCATCTCCCCAACTGGGGGGAAGGAGGGTTTACAATCATTTTCCCATCTTTTACTATCACATCTTTCAACCCAAGTGCAATTGCAATTATACATCTGTCCAATGTTACATAAAAAGAAATCATGTGATCTGTAGTTATATCCCATATCTATATCAATTTTGTCAAGTCCTTTTCTTACATAAAGCAAGATTTGATCATATCTTATTCTTGTCGTGCCCTAATAAAAGCACAATGGTCGGTACCAAAAAATAAGGTTATTATTAAGTATCAATCGATAAGATATTAAACCAAATTAATTACAAAATGAGTATGGCTATCACAATAACGTGAATACGTGATAGTGGAACCCCTGCTGTGGTGCAGTTCGATTTTTCTAGACCTCGCAAAAATAGTATTAACATATAGAGAATTTCCGATACAATTATAAAAAATGAAATTATTTAATGGAGATCAAAGGAAATAAAGCACCTAGATAGAGTTTCACACACTTGATAGGGGTTGTGCTTTCATCAAAAGTACTTAATTTATAACAAAAGGTATAGCTTATATTATATGTTCGATAATGCTTGTGATAAAGCAGTTTAATGTGAAAGACTCATTGTTTAACTCTGCAATGAGGGAAAGGGCGAAAGAGCACTGCAACTTTGGGTTCAACTGAAAGTTGTATATTTAGTAAAGATAACTAAAAATAGTGTGTTCTTTTTATTTCATTTCAGAAATGTAAGACCGATTATTCTCCTCTCTCCCCTCCCCTGATTCATCAGTCACCACACACGGTAGGGCTCTGAATTCTGATACAGACAGAATCCCAATGCTTTTCCCAATTTCTAGCAATTCGAGGCCTTTAATTTCATTTTAAAAAATATACGACAATTCCACTAGCCGCAAGCCCTCAATTCCAATTTCATATATCTTTCCTCAATTTTCCTTTATTGTTTCCCCTCTAATCTAATGGCAGACTTGAAAGAAGAAAACATATTCACATGCATGGCCATGTATCTTTGTCCCCACTCCATTTAATAAAATTAATTCACCTAACTAGCTAGTTGTGACACAGTGTTGCCTCCACACATGTAAATTATGGCGGTGATGGTGATGGCCACCGTAACATCTCCGAACACCATCTCCACTGCCACCGCTTGTCACCGGAAACTTCCACTCTGCAACCTTGTCTTCTTCTTCTTCTTCCTCAAGTATTTCTTCATCATTTTCTTGAATTGTTTCAAGCACCTCTTCTTCATCGTCCTGGGGAAAATTTTCGTTTTCCTCTTCTGTTTCTTCTTCTTCATCACGAATGAGATGTAATCTCAGCCGTCCATCTTGGCGGGAAGCAAAGAGAGTTTCGGGCCGACCAATTTTCACCTCTGTCAACTCTAACCTTCCATCTTTTCTCACTGCACGCATGAAGAAATTTGGCTTTCCATCTTGGTTTAAGGACGATAATGGCGGCGGAAACTTCTTTTCTTTCTTCTCCGAATTATTTCTTTGCCAGCACCTTGAACTACAATAACTAGCCATATATGGTTTCCTAGCATTGAAACCATCTTGATCATGATCCTCAATTTGATCATCCACCGTCCTCTCATCGGAGCTCTCGAAACCTAGACTCTCAGTACAAGACATTAGTCCATCAACACTTCCACCAACATCATCTAAGAACCCAATTCCGCCGGGATCTTTTTTCTCCGCGGCGGCAGGCGGTGTCATGGCGGTGGGTGCGAGGTAATTGGTTGTATTTTGAGCGGCGGTGAAAATATTTTGGTGAGGGAGGGCAAAGTCTAGCACTGTTCCATTGTGTTTGGAGTTTGCTAAAGTTAAGAAAGGGTGAACGTTTTTGTTGCAAAAACTCATCATATAATAATATGCCTTAGCTTGGAAGAAGATCGGATATATATAAGGAAGGGTTTGAAAATTAATAAATAAATCAATAATAGAATAAATATTTGAATGAGAAAAAGAAGAGATGAGGTATTAACGACGTCCGCTCACTATAGATAGATAGGGCTAAAGAGAAGGACTATCTATATATGGAAAAGAATAATTTGGGGCAGACATTATTAGCAACTTGCATTATAGCAAGATGCAAGAGACTCGGAACTTGTTTAATTCAGCCCACTATTCTCTTTTACGTCTGCACCAACTCTTGGCATCAAACGACTTCATTCATTATAGAAATTCGTGATTTTCTTAGTAAAATATATTTGTCCTTGTACGTAATTGAGCAATTTCTATCTTCATTAAACTTTTGGTATGATATTACCGTCTCGTTCGAGCCCTGGTGACCAAATGTAACTCTAATTTAAGAGTAATTTTAAATTATAGTAAAAACTAAAAGGTAAATTTAATTTATTTCTTAATGAATTTGGACATATGGTTTCCACCTGTATTGCACGCTGAAACTACATCAAAGACAGACAAAGACGGGATCGTTTTCTAACGATAAGGTACAACTGAAGGCAAAATTGAATAATTTTAATTGTTTGTAAAAGGCATTCGTAAATCTAATGTATAAAATAAAAGAAGTAAATTATTCGTTGAAATAATTTCTTTATCCTCTTTGGAGTAGGGGTAAAGTCTGTGTAATTTTACTCTTCCCAATCTTTACTAGTAAAATTTTATTGAAATTGTTGTTGTGTTAAGAGGGCAGGACGAAAAATATGATTTAGTGGTAATAGATTATTTAAAAAAAATACAAAGTAGGTAAAAATTGATATTTATTGGTTGTGCATAGCAGATAGATAAATTGGTGGAAAGTATGGGGGTTTGAAGGAAAGATGGAGTATGGTGGGAAGGGTGCCAGCAAAGCAGAGACACAGAGAGAAGTGAGCTGGATGATGAGGAGAGGGAATCGGTTTGGGGTCCCACATCCCCTATTAATCAGATGGCGTTTACATTGAAGAGTTTGAGGCTTCCTACTATTATCCTTCCCACTTTTCAACAACACCATCCTCATCTATTTCTCTCCCTATCCTATTATTTAATTTCTTGAGGTATATACGTAAGTATAAGTGTTAAAATCCATTATATATATATATATAGAGAGTGAGAATTTTTAGGTTAAAATGATAAATTTTAAAAATCACTAATCGGATATTTTTCATTTTCTAGGAGTTACATATTAGAGTATTTGAAAAAAACAATAGTACTGATAATGAACAGTTTGTTTGGATGGTTGTTACATATTCTATTATATCGTATTGTTACTTTAAATATAATGATTGTTTTGATTGTTACTTAAATCTTATTTTATCGTATCGTTAAATCCGTTATTACATAACGATGAAAAGTGCTACTTTATATAACGACGGAGTTGGTGTGGTGACGTCGTTACCTAATTTTTTCTCTCATTTCGCCCTTCTTTATTATTAAATAAACATATTTTATCCTTTACCCTACTTTTTGATATAATAATTCTACTTCATATCCTTTTTTTTAAGTAAGGTTGCAAGTTTATTCTTCATATTTTTGATGTGTGACATTATGAAACGACGGCAAACGATACAATCTATCCAAACATTATATTCATCAAATAATAAAATACGATACAATACAATATAATACGATATATTATGAAATGACATGTAACAACCATCCAAACAAGCCGTAAAAGATTTCGTTTAGAAAAGTGAAATAAGTATTTGGATAGACTCTAGCCAAACTAGCATATCATTTTGAAAAGGAGCACTCAAGAGTGACAAATTAACTACTAGGAGAAGATTTTCCTTTGCCTGCCTCTTAATGGTTGTTTACCCCAAAATTCGAGTAACAATTAAATTTGTATTGTTGTTTTAAGGATACGTGATCTAATTCAATACAAATTGACAAACAATGAGTTAAATGAATAAATTGAATAATAAAACAAACTAAACCAGTGCTATGCAGTACTTTCGACCTCGATTCGGGATGGTCTCGAGATCAAGCAATAAGAACAATAAAGAACAACGGTAGATAGTAAGTAAATAGAGAGTAGCGTAGGGGTGTGCATTCGATTTATCGATTCGATTTTGACCCTTATCGATAATTACTTATCGATTATCGATTTGTACATATGCTTATCGTTATCGTTTCAATGAGGTTTTGATTTTTTCGATTTCGATTTATCGATTTTTGGGGCTTATCAATTTGGTTATCGATTACACCAATAAGAAAATTTACGGGATTTCACGGAAAGTATATCGCTAAAACGAACACCGTTTATAACATATTAAATTATATTGATAAGATGAAAAAAATATTATTTAACTTGGTATAACATGTTAAATTATATTGATAGCAAGAAAAAGATTACCAAATTATTGTACATGTTAAATCATATTGATAGAAAGAAAAAGATTACCAAATTATTGTACATGTTAAAGTATATTGATAGAAAGAAAAAGATTATCAAATTATTGTACATGTTAAATTATACTGATAGGAAAAAAAGATTACCAAATTATTGTATAAGAATTAAAATCGAAGAGAAAAATGAAAGAGTAAAAAATAAGTATTTCATTAGAAAAGAAGGAAGATAAAATTGTGTATGTTCAAAATTACAACTTACCTGTTAAGCTACATTTTTAAATATCAATAGATCCTGTCAAATGGTGATGATTTTGAAGTCTCAAAAAAAGCATGTCAAATCGAGAACACGATACAATAAAGTTACCACATCTCCCGTTACTAAAATGTAGAAGTCAGTTGATGCTTCATTCTGCAAAACGAACGGGAATGAACAGTGGAGAGAAGGAGAAACGTAAAAGCGGCTGAAGAATGGGTAGAAGAAATAATAGAGTTAGGGACTTAGGGTAAAGGAAAGAGT
Organism: Nicotiana undulata; assembly: GCA_005239495.1. NCBI lineage: Eukaryota > Viridiplantae > Streptophyta > Magnoliopsida > Solanales > Solanaceae > Nicotiana > Nicotiana undulata. The sequence continues at coordinate 65,625 of ML286292.1, read as the reverse complement.
ATTATAGAATAAGGGTATATTTATCTTTTTAGTATATCTTATCGGTTTATCGATAAACCGATAACCGAAGAGGACAAAATCGAAATCGAAATCGATAACTCGATAAGAAAAATTTCATAATCAAAATCGAAATTGATAAATCGATAAACCGATAACAAATAATCGATTCGATTTATCGATAAACCGATTCGAATGCACACCCCTAGAGTAGCGTGTATATTATTTTATCAGTGAATGTATGATGGTGTTACAAATGAATGTGGTCCCTCTTTATATAGTAGAGGAATCTTAAATAAGGTACAACTCTAATAACATAAATAAATCCCATGATTGATGTCAATAACCGCTTGGTTCAATTTCTTCCGAGATTTCCGTTGAGATCTTTCCTCGGTTGCTAACATCTGGCCATTCTGTTACTCGGTGTCGACCATGCTCAGTCTCGATCCTCAAAGAGCGCTTCGATCTTCATGCTTCATACTCTGTTTTCGAGCTCGAACCAGATCCATTATGAGCTTACCCTCGAGGCAGCTCCTCGAGCCTAGGAAATCGGACATACCCGATTTCGACCGTATATAGATAGTTCCCGCGTTTCTTATAGTAAAATAATAAGAAACGATTTGAGCCTAGACTCCCTAATACCTCGATCATGGCGTCAACCCTATGACGTTAGTGATAGAAGTGACTAAAGGGTCGTGTCTGCACAGTTCCCAAGGTCATTAATTAACGATAGTTGATGGTCGACCACTAGTTCTTTCAAACCGTTGAAGTGGCCACTATAAATAGGTCAATTTCACAATCGTTTCAAGCTTTACTTCCAAAATCCTTTCTCAAATCTCTACAAGCTTCTCTATTCTCTTTAAGTTAACCTTCTTCATCAGTTTATTTTTACCATAACATCAGTTCTTTCTTATTTCTTGAACTCCATATAGCGATGGCTAAAACTTCAAAGACTGTCCCTCAAGAAGAAAAAGCATTCTCATTGCGGCCGGCCGACGATAAAATTTCGGTGGAGCCTCGTATTGAAGAGTGTGTTCCTAGGCCATGCAAACTGACTTCCGAATTTAAAGTCGAAAGGCCTTCCTCAGTTCCTGGCCGATGTGAGCCCATGTCCTGGTACATCTGTTCGATATCTAAAGACGATCTCGAGCAGGTAAAAAAGGACTGTAACTGGGACAACAAAGAGGTGGTGATCCCTTCCCCCGAGGAGGACATCACTACCCATATGAAAGGATTTTTAAGTGTTTACACTTACTCTTTCACATTGGGCCATGTATATCCGGTCATACTCGATTTTTCCGCCAATATCGAGTGACCCTTGGCCAGATCTATCCCTCCTTTTGGCGTACCGTCATTCTGCTCAGATTCTTTTCGAGCAAGGTTGAGGGGATGTCTTTCTCCCTCGACCATTTGATTAGGTTATATAGCCCTCATCTTTATCGAGGTGGGTTGATAAAGCTCTAGTGTCGGGCCACAAAAACACTGTTCTCGAGCATTGACGAGGACAAGAACCGAGGGTGGATGGTTCAATTTGTCCGAATCAAGACCTCCAATATGATCCCCGCCGAGAAAATACCATTCCCCGAGGAATGGAACATGAAACGTAAGTACGATTTCATCGATGGTGTTTACCGTTTATCTTTCTTGATTTCTTGCTAATCTAAGTTCTTTTTCATGGTGCAACTTCCTCTTGGTTTCCTGGTGCGATTTCCGGACCTTGAAGGTTGGGTTCGACAACAAGCCTTTACTTCTTCATATGCTGAGCGTTGTTGGCGCGATTTGGCCAGGGGTCGGTGGGAAGCTAAAAACCACGGTGAGTTCCTTCGTTTGTATGTTGATGCTTCTCTATAAAAATACTATTTTTAACTTAGTTTCTCTTCAAGCAGGTCTTAGAGATAATGTTGTTATGAGGCCACCTCCACCTGGGGAAAAGGAGGTTCCGAAGCCGGCCAAAGAGAAGAAAAGGAGAAGGGCCTCGCCTCCAGATACCCCGAAGCCCATGAAGAGTAGGGCTCGAAAATCGAAGATTGACACTGCTTCCTTATCTGCTGATGTAGCCCAATGAATTCGGAAGGAGGACGAAGAAGGAGAGGATGACGACTACTTGTCGATAGCTCGGGAGAGGGGAAGCACTGAAGTTTCGAAGACCCCCGAGTCGGTGGCGACCGATGCGGTTCAATCCCGGACAGAAGAAATCTCAAAAGAAGGTCCGAGCAGAGTCTCCGAGACATCAGGTGGTGAAAATGCACCCCACCAGGATGAACAACTGGTGGGCGTACCTGAAGGGTCTAGCTTCGATGCCTTTCAAAGAGAAGAGAATGTCCAAAGTGACTCGCTTGGGAAAATTAGTATCGATGATTCGCTGCCCGGCCCTACGTTCTCCGAAGGGAAGTTCAAAGATGCCCGGGCTATGAAGACTCCTGACGTGGGGACGACCCACAAAGGGAATGATATATTCTAGGGGTGCTTCACAGGGGTCAAAGATGGTCCCGACCCTGATGCTTCGTTCATTTTTGACAAGGCTCAGCGGCTTATCAAACAAGTAAGTTTCAGCCTCCATAGTTATGCTTGTATTTAATTCTCGTTTTTCCAAGTCTGATTTTCTCCTTTGTGTACAAGCCATGGTGCTCCATTGAGAAACATCTTCCAAATCCCGGGCTGAGCTGACCCGATAAGAGGCCGAACTCATGAAGCTCGTGGAGGAGAGAGATGGACTCAAACTCCTCTATGTTCAAAAAGAGGAGGATATCAAGAACCTCCGAGCCGAACTGACAAGGGCTCATCGAGAACAGAATGAGCTCATTGAACGGGTAATGTAACTTTTTGGGAGTTTGTTATGTATTCACTTGACTTTGGCAATTAACATTTTGACTTTGCAGGCCCAGCAGGAGGGCAAGCTGGTAAATCAACTTCAAGAAGAAGCCAAAATGAAGGAGGTTGAGACTCTGGGATGGAGGTAGAATATGGATCGCCTTGCCTCGGATAAAGACACGTTTCGGGCCCAACTGACTTCGATCGAGCGCCAACTTCAAAGTGTGAAGGAGGAAAGCTTGGCTCGGGCCCAGAAGATTGAGGAGCTCGAGGCTAAGTTGGACACTGAGCTTGCAAAGTCTAAATCTGAGGTAGAGGCGCTCGTGGTCTCTTACCAAACCGACGCCGAGGCTACCAATGTTCGGGAACAAGAAATCTCTATTTCTGTTGAAGTCAAATTGTCATGTGTTGTCGATCATGCTAGGCGACCCCGGAGAGAGACTCTCGAGGAGGTGCATGCTCGTGGGTTCGACCTCTCAGCTGATATTGAGAATGCAAAAGCTTTGGAGGACGAGGCCGCAACTTTACTCTTCGATGATGAAGACTCTGCTAGTGGATCCGAGAGCGGAGGAGATGAGGATGAAGCCCCCGAAGAAACGGCTCCCAAAGTGGACAGGCCCTTAGGATTTTTCTTCTTTTTACTTTGTTTTTCGTGTAAGACCCCGTGTGGCCTTTGTAAATATCTTCTATAAATAAAAAGTTCCCTTTCTTTCCATTATGTCTTTGGTAAATTCTGCTTCGTTTTTGCCTTGTGAAAATCTTATTGTTGTAGTCTTCGTAGTCGAACAAACACTAGCTCGAACTCAAATCAAACCCTTGGGTTTTAAAAGCGAGTCTCCAAGCTCAATTATATGTTGGAGATTTCGGATGGCTTTATTGATGTCATGACTACACTGTCTTTATAACTAAGTTCGAGTAAGTGTTGAACTTAGAATAAAACAAACCCTTAGTTTTTTTATCATGTAATGGGTAAGTTTCGAACTTACAATAATATACCCCTTAAGGTTTTATGATGGATCTTCGAGCTATATTTTAGTTGACTTAATTCGAGCTCGAAATAGTGGGACCTTTAGGTCCGAATTGAGTGAGAAAGAGGTCTCGAACTCTAAATGTGTTGGACCTTAGGCTCTTATTGGGTCGATATGGCTCCTAAAAGATGGCTATTATTTCCCCTTTTCGGCTTAAAAGACTTAGTAAAAATTTCTTTATGCCTTAGCATTTATTATTTTTACATATTGGGTTTTTCGAGGGTGTGATGTCAATTGAAAAACCCTTTTGCTTTTTGTGCCTTAGAACGTTTGTGTTAAGATAGTTTGATACCTCTAAAGGTTTTTTCGAGAGCTGATATATCGAAGCCTCTTTTGATTTTTTGCCGAGGGTAGCCTTTTTTAACCGGTTTTTCAAAGAGTTTGAAGGCCTATTGTCTTTGCGAAATTCGGATATCCCTGAGCCGCGTTATTTTGGCCGTGGCTTTCGGGTATTCTTCTTAGGCTTATTTCCCCGATAACATTTCGAACTTGTTCGAAATGTTAGTCCCCGAGAATGGTGGCCTTGGCCTACATATCGAGGTGCCTCTTTGAGGTCTTATTAACTGGAGTTCAGATAACTCGAATATGCCTATGTTGATGGCGGTCCCCGAGTGTTCGAGGTATATTTTTACTCGGCTCTTGAGCCATTTTTCGCAAAATCACAAGTATGAAATTCACATAGTAGAGAATTTGCTTCGAGACACAAGATTTTCAATAACGAAAGAATGCTTCTTTGAATAATCTATCCATGCGTACATGTTTTTCCGTCGGGGCTCGTCTACCCTATATGGACACGATTCATTTGACCGTTTGGCCCATTACAAAGTTTTCCCTATCGAGGCCCTTTGATACAAAGTACTTTTCTCGAAAATAACACCAGAGGGTGATGCCCTCCCAGTATTCGAGGTTGATTGAAAATAAGACTTGGATACTATTGAATTGTCCTCAGGTAGTACATAGTTATTGCCTCGTTAAAAATCTTGTCGGGAATTTGGGATAAAACTCGATCTAAGGGAGAAAGAGTGCAACACACACTTTAAAATCTGAGGTCTCGATGTCTTTGGTCGAACTCCTGCAACGAGCTAGCGTCGAATATATATATAAATGAAAGAAAGGAGGAAATCATACCTCAACAATAATATCGTTTAAGAAGTGATATGTTCCAAATTTTGGAAATGATTCGCCGTCCATCATTCCGAGTTTGTTAGACTCTTTTCCGACTATATCGAGGATTTGGTAGGGCCCTTCCCAATTCGGGTCAAGCTTCCTTTCATTAGGATCTCGAGTGTTGTTGGTGACTTTCCTTCAGATTAAGTCCCCGATTCTGAAGTGGCGAATATTGGTTCTTCTAATGTAGTATCTTTCGATCCGTTGCTTTTGTGCAACCATTCGAACAAGTGCAACTTCTCGTTTTTCATCTAACAACTCAAGGCTAGTGTTCATAGCCTTGTGGTTCGATTCCTCTTATGCATGTCGAAACCTGACGCTTGGTTCTCCGACTTCGACCGGAATTAAGGCTTCAGAGCCATATACTAAAGAAAACGGAGTTGCTCCTGTGCTGGACTTAGATGTTGTTCGATATGCCCAAAGGACTTCGGGCAAAATTTCTTTCCATTTCCCTTTAGTTTCATTCAACCTTTTCTTTTGGCTTTGGATTATGGTCTTGTTCGTCGACTCAGCTTGTCCGTTCCCACTAGGGTGATACGGTGTTGACAATATCCTTTGTATTTTATTGTCTTCGAGGAACTTTGTTACTTTGCGGCTGATAAATTGTTTACCATTGTCGCATACTATTTCTGCTGGTATCCCAAATCGACATGCAATGTGGTCCCAGATGAAATCTATCACTTCTTTCTCTTTGACTTTCTCGAAAGCCTATACTTAAACCCATTTAGAGAAATAGTCAGTCATAAACAAAATGAACTTAGCTTTACTTGGGGCCGATGGAAGAGAGCCGACGATGTCCATCCCCCATTTCATGAATGGCCATGGGGATAGAACCGAGTGAAGTTGTTCTCCGGGCTGATGGATCATCGGTGCAAACCTTTGACATTTATCGCATCTTCGAACAAACTCCTTAGAGTCTTTTTCCATGCCATCCCAGTAGTATCCTGCTCTAATAACTTTGCGAATTAGTGACTCGGCGCCAGAATGGTTCCTACAAATGCCTTCATGGACTTCTTGTAGAATATAATCAGTATATCCCGGTCATAAACACACTGCCAATGGTCCATCGAATGTCCTTCTGTATAATGTTCTGTCTTCGTCTAATGCAAAATAAGCAGCTTTAGTCCGTTGGGCCCTCGATTCTTTAGGGTCCGATGGGAGCTTTCCATTCTTCAAGTACTCGATGTATTTATTCCTCCAGTCCCAAGTTAAGCTTTTTGAATTTATTCCGGCATGCCCTTCCTCGATCACAAACGGTGCAAAGTTACTTGTAATTTATCCAAATACCTTTGCATTCTATCCTCTCGAACTTCGAATATTTTGTTCACGTGGTTCACCACCAGCAAAGAGCTGCACTTAGCTTCGATGACTACAACTCCCAAGCTTTTGTCTAGCTCGAGACCTGCAATCATGGCCTCGTACTCGACCTCATTATTAGTCAATCTAGAAGTTTTAATTGATTGTCTAATAGTGCTACCCATAGGCGGCTTCAAAATGATGCCTAGTTCAAACCTTTTCACATTCGAGGCATCGTCCGTGAAGAGGGTCCATACCCCCGATGATGTGCATAATTTTAATAAATGTTCCTTTTCGACTTCAGGTACGAGGGTTGGCGTGAAATCGACCACGAAGTCCGCTAACATTTGAGACTTGATGGCTATTCGGGATTGATATTCGATATCATACCCACTGAGTTTGACGGCCCATTTGGTCAATCGGCCCGATAGTTCGAGCTTGTGCAAAACATTACGGAGTGGGTAAGTGGTTAATACACATATGGGGTGACATTGAAAATATGGTTTTAACTTTCTTAAATAGCTTATCAGTGCAAGTGCCAATTTCTCTAAGTGTGGATACCAGGTTTCTGCTTCTCCTAAGGTTCGACTTACATAATAAACCGAAAACTACGCACCTTGCTCTTCTCGAAATAGGACACCACTTAACGCGATTTCGGATACTGTCAAGTGCAAGTAAAGTTTCTTATCTGCTTTTGGAGTGTGAAGCAGCGATGGGCTCGATAGGTATCACTTCAATTCTTCCAATGCATGTTGGCATTCCGGAGTCCAGGCGAAGTCATTTTTCTTTTTGAGTAGGGGGAAAAACATGTGGCTTCGATTCGATGACCTCGAGATGAATCGACCCAAGGAAGCTATCCGTCCGGTCAGCCTTTGTACTGATTTTACACTATCTACGATAATGATGTCCTCAATGGCCTTGATTTTATCGGGGTTGATTTTGATCCCCCGATTTGATACCATGAAGCCAAGGAATTTTCCTGAACCGACCCCGAAAGCACATTTCTCGGGGTTAAGCTTCATGTTGTACTTCCTCAATATTTTGAACGTTTACTAAGAGGAATATTAAATAAGGTACAATTCTAATAATGGGAAAAAATCCCATGATTGATGTCAATAACCGTTAGCGGTTCGATTACTTCTGAGATTTACGCCGAGATCCATGATTGATTACTGATATCTCGCTATTCTGTTACTCGACGTCGGTCGTGCTTGGTCTCGATTCTCAGGGAATAGTTCGATCTTCGTGTCTTCAAACTCAAGCTCGGTACATTATGAGCTTATTCTTGGGGCATCACCCTCGAGCCAATAAAATCGGACAATACTCGATTTTAATTGTATTTAGATAGTCCCCGTGTTTCTTAGAATAAAATGATAAGAAACGATTTGAGCCTCTATTCCCTGATACCTCTATTATGATGTCGTCTTCTTGGCGTAAGTATGGATGTGACTGAAACATCCCCTCGGTTCATTTACCCAAATCATCAATGCATGTCAGTTAGCGGTCGGCCATCAGTGCCACCGAATCGTCGCCACAAGCCTATAAATACCACCTCCTTCATTGAATCACACTTTACTTTCAAAACCCTTTCTCAAATCTTCACAAGCTTCCCTTATTCAAGTTCACTTCTTCTTGTCAGCCTTGCCATAACACCAATTTTTTCTCCCTTCCAAAATCCTATATAGCGATGGCTAAAACATCAAAAATTGTCCCCCCCCCCCAAAAGAAAAAGCCTCTTCATCACGGCCGGCCGGCGATAAAACGCCGGTGGAGCCTCATATCAAAGAGTGCATCCCTGGGCCAGTTGAATTGACTTCCGACTTCAAGGTCGACAGACCCTCCTTAGTTCCAGGCCAATGTGAGCCCATGTCCCGATACATCTGCTCAATATCTGAGGGAGACCTCGAATGGGTGAAAAATGACTATAACTGGAAAACAAAGAGGTGGTGGTTCCTTCCCCTGAGGAGGAAATCACTACCTATATGAAAGGGTATTTGAGTGTGTACACTTACCCTTTCACATTGGGTCCTATAGATCCGGTGGTACTCAATTTTTGCTGTCAATATCGGGTGACCCTTGGCCAGATCTACCTTCCTCTAGTGTATCATCTATTTTTTAAGGTTCTTTTCGATCAAGGTCGAGGGGATGACTTTTACCTTCGACCACCTGATTAGGTTATATAACCCTTGCCTTTATTGAGGTGGGTTGATAAAGCTCCAACGTTGGTCCACGAGGATACTATTCTCAAGCATCGATGAGGACAGATACCGAGGATGGATGGGCCGGTTCGTCCGAATCAAGACCTCTGACCTAATTGCGGTTGAGAAAATTTCATTCCCTGAGGAATTAAACATGAAACGTAAGTGTAATTCCACCGATGATGTTTACAGTTTTACTTCCTTTATTCTTTTCTAACTCAGGATCTTCTTTCGTGGTCCAGCTTCCCCTTGGTTCCCTGGTTCAATTTCGGACCTTGCAGGCTGGGTTCGACGACTGGCCTCCACCTCTTCTCATGCCTAACATTATTGGCATGATTTGGTCAGGGGTTAATGGGAGGCTAAAAATCATGGTGAGCTCTTTTGCCTACATATCGAGGTCTCTCCTGTACAGTATTCCTTATTAACTTGGTTTCTTTTCATATAGATCTCGGTGAAAACATTGTCATAAGGCCACCTCCGCCTGGGGAAGAGAAGATCTTCTCCTCCTGATACCGCCAAGCCAAATAAAAACAAATCTCGAAAGTCGAAAGTCTAGCCCTCTGCTATGAGTGCCGTTGTATCCCAACAACTACGAGAGGAAGATGAAGAAGGTGAAGATGATGGTTGCCTGCTGGTATCTCAAAAGAGAGGAACTACTGAAGCTTCTAAGAGTGTTGAACCAGTGGTGGTTGAAGCAACAGAGGATCTGAGCAATCGGGTGGTGAGGACATCCCTCGTCGTGATGAGCAACCGACGGATGTGCCCGAAGGGTCTAGATCCGAGGCCCTTCAGAAAGAAGATAATGTCCCAAGTGACCCACTTGGGAGAATGAATATCGGCGATTCGCTGATTGGCCCTACATTCTCCTAAGGGCAGTTTCAAGAGGCTCGGGCCATGGGGACTCCCGATTTGAGGCCGGCCCATAAAGGGAATGATATATTCCGTGAATGCTTCTCAGGGGTTGAGGATGGTCTTGACCCGGATGCATCATTTATGAAGAGGCTCAGCGGCTTGTGAAACAATTAAGTTTCATTTCTTCGTGGTTACACCATTGTTTAATTCATATATTTCCTAGCCTGACTTTCTTTTTTGTGTACATGCTATGGTGCTCCACCGAGAAGCATCTTCCAAATCTCGAGTTGAGCTGTCTTGATGTGAAGCTGAGCTTAAGAATCTCGTGGAGGAGAGAGATGGCCTCAAACTCCTCTATGTTCAAAAGGAAGAGGAGATCATGACCCTTCGAGCCGAACTCACAAGAGCTCATTGAGATCAGACCGAACTCATCGAACGAGTACGTAATTTCTTGAGAGCTTGCTATGTGTCAACTTGATTTTGGCAATTAAACCTCTGGTTTTGCTGGCCCAGCAAAAGTGCGAGTTGGTGGAACAACTTCGAGATGAGGCTAAGATGAAGGAGGCCGAGACTCTAGGGTGGAAACAACATATGGAGCGTCTTGCCTCGGAGAAAGATGCACTTCCGGCCCAACTGACTTCAGCCAAGTGCGAGCTCCAAAGTGTGAAGGAGGAAAGCTTGGACCGGGCTCGGAAGATTGAGGAGCTCGAGGCTAAGCTGACCTCCAAGCTTTCAAAGGCTAAGTATGAGGTAGAGGCGCTTATGGCCTCTTACCGAGCTGACGTCGAGGCTGCCAACATTCGGGAACAGGAGATCTCTGTCGCTGCTGAAGTCAAGTTGTCATGTGCTGTCGACCATGCTAAACGACAATCCCGGAGAGAGAGACTCTCAAGGAAGTTCACGCTCGTGGCTTTGACCTCTCAGCTGACATCGAAAACGCTAAAGATTTGGAGGTTAAAGTCGCAGCCTTGCTCTCTGATGAAAAAAATTATGCTAGTGGGTCCGAGAGTGGAGAAGATGGGGATGAGGATGCCGAAGAAGCGGCTCCTGAAGATGTGGCTCCCGAAGATGTGGCTCCTGAAGATGTGGCTTCTAGAGTGGACTAGGCCTTTAGGATTTTCTTCTTTTGTATCTTTTTTTGTAAGACGTTGACTGGTCTTTTGTACATATTTCTCGATATATAATAGAAAATCTTTTCTTCGAATGCCTTCATAGATTTCGAGTCCATATGTGTTTTCTGTCTTCATTAAAAATGTTGAAAACCTACATTGCCGTAATTTTACTAACCTTAGCTCGTGGTCAGAGTAAATCCTTGAGTTTTTTGGTTGTACGAGGGTAAGTCCCCGAGCTCAGAAATACATTCGAGACTTTATCTTGTGTGTCTTGATCGAATCCATAGACGTATTATTTTTATACCCAAGTTCGAATAAATTTTGAACTTAGAATAAAGAAAACCCTTAGGCTTTTATCAAATGATGGGTAAGTTTTGAGATTACATCAATATACCCCTTAGGGTTTTACGGTGAATCCTCGATCTATAATTGACTTAATTCGAGCTCTGAATAGCGGAACCCTTGGGTCCGAATTGAGTGAGAACAAGGTCTCGAACTCCAATTGTATTGTCCCATAGGCTCTTTAGATTGGGTCAATTTGGCATAAGAAAATGGCTATTATTTTCCCCTTTCCGACTTAAAAGACTTAGTGAAAATATCTTTATGCCTTGAAACATGTTTTTTTATAACCATTGGGTTTTTTGAGGGTCCGATGATCGGTACCCTTTTTTCTTTTTTGGTGTCTCAACGTGTTTGTGTTAAGATAGTTTGATACCTCTTGAGATTTTTCAAAGGTTGATATTATCGAAGTCTTTTAGTTTTTCGAGGGCTGATTTTATCGAAGCCCTTTTTTAATTGCGTTGCCGAGGGTAGCCTTTTAATCGTTTTTTCAAAGTATTTGAAGGCCTTTTTTATTACGGAATTCAGACGTCTCCGAGCCACATTATTTTGGTCGTAGCCTTTAATATGGCCGTAGCCTATAATGTGGCCGTAGCATTCGGGTATGTCTCTTGGACTTATATCCCGATAACATTTCAAACTTGTTCGAAATGTTAGTTCCCGAGTATAATGGCCTTGGCCTATATGTCGAGGGGTGCCCCTTTGAGGTCTTGTGACTTTGAATTTATATAACTCAAGTATGCAGTCCCCGACACTCGAAGTATGTTTGCACTTGGATCTTGAGCCATTTTTCACAAGTATTAGTTTTGCATAATGGACCAGAATCGTAAGTAGGCGATTTGTACAATAGAGAATTTGCTTCGAGACACGAGATGTTCGATAAAGAAAGAATGCTTCTTTGAATAATTTATACATGAGTACATGTCTTGTCGTCGGGTTTCTGCTAATCTATATGGACACGGTTCATTCGACCATTTGGCCCATTACAAAGTTTTACCTATTGAGGCCCATTGACACGAGGTACATTTCTCGAACACATAACATCCGAGGGTGATGCCCCCCAGTATTCGAGGTTGATTGCAAAGAAGCCTTGGATGCTGTTGAATTATTCTCAAGTAGCACATAATTGTTGCCTCGTTTAAAACCTTGCCGGAAAAACCCATTTGGGATAAAAATCGATCTAAGGGAAAAAGAGTGCAACATGTACTTTAAAACCAGAGGTCTCGATGTCTTCGGTCGGACCCCTGCAATGATTTAGTCCTAAATATGTATATAAACAAAAGAAAAGAGAAAGTCATACCTTAGCAATAGTATCGCTTGAGAAGTGATATGTTCTAGTTATTCGGCAGTGGTTCGCCGCTCATCGTTCCGAGTTTGTAAGATCCTTTCCTGACTATGTCGAGGATTTGGTAGGGTCCTTCGCAATTAGTGCCGAGTTTCCCTTCATTAGAATCTCGAGTGTTGATGGTGAGTTTTCTTAGGACTAAGTCCCCGACTCTGAAGTGGCGAAGGTTGGTTCTCTTGTTGTAGTACCTTTCGATTCGTTGTTTTTGTGTAGCCATTCGAACGAGCGCAACTTCTCATTTTTTATCTAACAACTCGAGACTGGTATTCACAGCCTCGCAGTTCGACTCCTTTGTTTCATGTCGAAACTTGGTGCTGGGCTCTCCGACTTTGGCTGGTATCAAGGTTTCAGAGCCATATACTAAGGAAAATGGAGTTTCTCCTGTACTGGACTTCGACGTTGTCCGATATGCCCATAGGACCTCGGGTTATATTTCCCTTCATTTCCCTTTAGCTTCGTTCAGCCTTTTCTTCAAGTTTTGGATGACAGTCTTGTTCGTCGATTCAGCCTGTCCGTTCCCTCTAGGATGATACGTTGTTGATAGCATCCTCTTCATTTTATGATCTTCGAGGAATTTCGTTATCTTGCTGCCGATGAACTATTTGCCATTGTCACATACTTTTTATGCGGGTATCCCAAATCGACATGCTATGTGATCCCATATGAATTCTATCACTTCTTTTTCCCTAACCTTTTCGAAGACATGTGCTTCAACCCATTTAGAGAAATAGTCAGTCATAAATAAAATGAACTTAGCTTTACCTGGGGCCGATGGCAGAGGGCCAATGATGTCCATTCCTCATTTTGTGAATGGACATGGGGATATGAATGAGTGAAGTTGTTCTGTGGGCTGGTGGATCATCCGTGCAAACCTTTGACATTTATCCCATCTTCGAATGAACTCCGTAGAGTCTTTTTCCATGCTATCCCAAGAATATCCTGCTCTGACGACCTTTCGAGCTAGTGACTCGGCGCCAAAATGTTTCCCACAAGTGCCTTCATGGATTTCTCTTAGAACATAGTCAGTATCTCCCGGTCCCAAGCATACTGCCAATGGACCATCGAACGTCCTTCTGTATAATGTTTCGTCTTCGTCTAATGTGAAATGAGCGACTTTAGTCCGTAAGGCCCTCGATTCTTTAGGGTCTGATGGAAGCTTTACATTCTTTAAGTACTCGATGTATTTATTTCTCCAGTCCCAGGTTAAGCTCGTAGAATTTATTTCAGCATGTCCTTCCTCAATCACAGACCTCGAGAGTTGGACGACAATCCCCGATCTGACCTCACCTTCTTCGACCGATGACCCCAAATTGGCAAGCGCATCGACCTCGGTGTTTTGTTCTCGAGGTATATGTTGTAGAGTCCACTATTTACAATGGTGCAAGGTTACCTGCAATTTGTCTAAGTACCTTTGCATTCTATCCTCTCGAACTTCGAAGGTTCCGTTTACCTGGTTCACTACCAGAAGAGAGTCGCACTTAGCTTCAATGAGTTCTGCTCCCAAGCTTTTAGCTAGCTCGAGACATGCAATCATGGCCTCATACTCAGCCTCGTTGTTAGTCAATTTGGAAGTTTTAACGGATTGTCTGATAATGCTACCTATGGGCGGCTTCAAAACAATGCCGAGACCGGACCCTTTCACATTCGAGGCACCATCCGTAAAGAGGGTCCATACCCCCGATGATGTACCTGATTTTAGTAGAAGCTCCTTTTCCACTTCAGGTGTGAGGGTTGGCGTAAAATCAGCCACGAAGTCTACCAAAATTTGAGATTTGATGGCCATTCTGGGTTGATATCCAATATCGTACCTGCTGAGTACGACGGCCCATTTGGCCAATCGGCCCGATAATTCGGGATTGTGCGAAAGATTACAGAGTGGGTAAGTGGTTATCACACATATGGTGTGACATTGAAAATATGGCTTTTATTTTCTAGAGGCGCTTATTAGTGCAAGTGTCAATTTCTCTAAGTGTGGATACCTAGTTTCAGCATCTCCTAAGGTTCAACTCACGTAATAAACAGGAAACTGCGTACCTTGCTCTTCTCGATCACTTACCGCGATCTCGGACACCGCCAAGTATAAGTAAAGCTTCTCATCTACCTTCAGAGTGTGAAGTAGAGGTGGGCACGATATATATCGCTTCAATTCTTCCAATGCCTGTTGACATTCCAGGGTCCATGCGAAATCATTTTTCTTTTTGAGTAAGGAGAAAAACTCGTGGCTCCGATTTGATGACCTCGAGATGAATCAACTCAAGGCAGCTATCCGTCTGGTTAGCCTCTGTACGACTTTTACATTATATACGATGGTGATTTCCTCGATGGACATAATCTTATCGGTGTTGATTTTGATTCCTCGATTTGACACCACGAAGCCGAGGAATTTTCCCGAATCGACCCCGAAAGCACATTTCTCGGGGTTGAGCTTGATGTTGTACTTCGTCAAGATTTTGAATGTTTCCTGTAAATGAGCCAAATGGTCCTCTGCGCGTAGGGACTTAACTAGCATGTCGTTAATGTAAACTTCCATTGATTTACCTATTTGTTCTTCGAACATTTTGTTAACTAGGCGTTGATATGTAGCTTCTACATTTTTTTAGTTCGAAAGGCATTACATTATACCAATAGGTCCCAAACTTAGTGATAAAAGAAGTCTTTTCTTGGTCTTGCGGGTCTATTTGGATTTGATTATACCCAGAACAGGCGTCGAGAAAAGTAAGGATCTCGTTGCCGGCCGTGGCATCGATCATGCGATCGATGTTAGGCAATGGAAATGAGTCTTTCGGACACGCTTTGTTCAAGTCCTTATAGTCTACACACATTCTAAGTTTGTTCCCCTTTTTGGAGACAATGACTACATTAGATAACCATTCGAGATAGTTTACCTCCCGAATGGACCCTATTTTGAGAAGTTTGGTTACCTCGTCCTTTATGAAGGCATGCTTTAACTCGGACTGGGCCTTTCTTTTTGTTTTATCGGTCTGAACTTGGGATCCAGGCTCAATCGATGCGTTGTTATCTCCGGTGGGATTCTTGTCATGTCTAAATGGGACCACGCAAAGCAGTCCATGTTATCAATAAGAAATTGAATGAGTTTTTTCCTAAGTTCGGGGGTTAACCCCGATCCTAGGTATACCTTTCGTTCGGGCAGATACTTCATTAGTATCACCTGTTCTAGTTCCTCGACCGTTGACTTGATTGCATCTGATTCTTCGGGAACAACAAATGTTCGAGGAGTTAGAAAATCCTCTTCTTCTTGTTCGTCCATTACCTGTTTCTCCGATTCGGTCAAGGCTGGGGACAGTGATTGCTATTTGGCCCATCTGCTTATCTTTGGTGCTCGATTTTTCTGAAGTCGAAGGTGTTGATATCGGCGTTACCTCTTAGACCGAAAACATTTCCTTTGCAGCATGTTGTTCCTCGTAAACCATTTTCACACCATCCATTGTCGGGAAATTCATCATTTGGTGAAAGGTCGATGGTACTGCCCTCATGTTGTGGATCCAAGTCCTTCCGAGCAGTGCATTATATCTCATGTCTCCTTCGATGACATGGAATTTTGTATCTTGGATGGTTCTGACCACGTTCACCGGTAGGATTATCTCTCCCTTAGTTGTTTCACTAGCCATGTTGAAGTCATTTAGGACTCGAGATGCAGGTACAATTTGGTCCTGCAGGCCGAGCTGCTCTACGACCCTCGATCTGATGATGTTCGTTGAGCTACCTGGATCCACTAGAACATGTTTAACTTGAATTTTCTTAACAAAATAGAAATTACCAGGGCGTCATTGTGCGGATGAGAAATGTCTTCCGCTTCTTTGTCATTGAATGATAAAGTGCCTTCGGGCACATAGTCTCGAGTTCGTTTCTCTCTGGTGATAGACACCTTAGTGCGTTTGAATATAGGACCTTATGGGACGTCGACCCCACCAACGATCATGTGAATAACATGTTGAGGTTCTTCTTGTTCGTTCTTTCTATTGGCATCTCTTTCTCTGAAGTGATTTTTAGCTCGATCACTGAGGAACTCTCGAAGTTGGCCTTCGTTGAATAGTCGAGCTACCTCCTCCCTCAACTGCCTGCATTCTTTGGTCCTATGGCCATGTGTGCCATGATACTTACACATTAAATTTGGGTTCCTTTTAGAAGGATCTGTCTGTATAGGTTTGGGCCACCTAGTATCTTTGATCCTTCTGATAGCTGATACAATCCCCGATGCATCAACGCTGAAATTATACTTCGATAGCCGTGGTGCTTCTGTGGGATCTGCATATTTGTCGAAGGCAGTTTTACTCATTAGTCCATGGGAGTTTTTCCCTCAATCGCTTCTTCGATCATTCCAGGCAAAGTTGCGTCACAGGCCATTATTCCTTCGGTTTGCGGTATACGGCTAGTACCGCTATTTATTTGGCATTGACTCTCTGTCGACATCCCTCTGGTTTTTACCTGTCGACCGGTTTGGATGTATTGAACCTGAAGGGGCTCCCAATTGGTCGTCTTTGAACCTG
Organism: Nicotiana undulata; assembly: GCA_005239495.1. Lineage (NCBI taxonomy): Eukaryota > Viridiplantae > Streptophyta > Magnoliopsida > Solanales > Solanaceae > Nicotiana > Nicotiana undulata. The sequence goes on along the minus strand of ML286292.1, from coordinate 48,972 downwards.
ATCTTTGATTGATGTTGGTTGTGAACATCTGCCCACGTTACAACTAGGTATTTGATCAAATTTTGTTTCAACTTACGTGATGCTATCGAACTCCATTCATTCAATCCTTGGGTGAAAGCTGAGCAGCCCAATCATCAATGACTGGTGGCAACTCCATTCCTTTCATTTGGAATCGAGATATGAACTCCCTCAGCATCTCGTTATCCCTCTGTATCACTTTGAAAAGGTTTGATTTTCTTGTTGCAACCTTTTTTGACCCGGCGTATGCTTTTACGAATGAATCCGCCAACATGGCGAATGAATCGACAGAATTCGGTGGCAAGTTGTGATACCAAATCATAGCTCCCTTCGACAGGGTCTCTCGCAACTTCTTCAGCAATACAAACTCGATTTCATCATCCTCCAAATCATTACCCTTAATGGCGCACATGTAAGAGGTAACGTGCTCATTGGGGTCATAGGTCTCGTTGTATTTGGGTATGTCGGGCATACTGAACTTCTTTGGGATGGGCTTCGGAGCCGCACTCGGAGGGAACGGTTTCTGCACAAATTTCTTTGAATCTATTCTTTTCAAGATTGGTGGTGCCCCCAGTATCTGGTCAACTCGGGAGTTGTTAGTTTCCACCTTCTTGTCGTTGGCCTCGATTTTCTTCTCTCCCAATTACATTCTCTTATTGAGCTCCTTGAGCATCCTCATTATAGCAGGATCGGTAGTCGAGGTGTTATCACCCGATCTTTCAGTTACCGGCTCGGTACGATGAGTAACCTCCTGCTCGACCCTATTTGGTGCTCTGTGCTGATTTTGCAATTGAGCAATGGCGATTTGTTGAGCTTGAAGCATTTCAAATATTACTTGGAGACTGTCTCCTTCGTCTCCTCTGCCCTTTGTACCTCGACTGTCAGTTCGACCCTCTATGTGTATACTTCCTTCGGGTTTTGCGCCTAAATCCGCATTCAGAGAAACATGCGAACTGACATCGACTGGGTTTACGAGCGGTGCTCCTCCAAGGTCAGCCTGTGGCACCTCGATTCCTAAAGCAATAACATTCTCGTTTTCTCCGTGAAGTCCGAGGCCATTGTCGCCGTGTGTAGATGTGTTTTGTGAGTTTGACATGATTCAACATAAAAACAATAATTCATGACAAGAACAAGTATAAAATAATGTGTTTTACCATAATTAGCACTGAACAATCACTATTATCCTTAGCCCTACGGTGGGATCTAAAATGTCTACCTCGAAATACGAGTAACTTAAACTTATATTGTGATTTTAAGGATATGTGATCTGATTCAATACCAATTAATAAACCACAAATTAAATAAGTGAATTGAACGATAGGAATAAATCAAACCAGTGTTGCAACAATATTTCAACCTCGAATGAGAACAACCTCGAGATCAAATATTAAGAACAGTAAGAACAACAATGAAATGTAAGCAAATGAAAGGCAACGTATGTATTATTTCTCAGTGAATGTATGTGCTTACAAATGAACAGGGTTCCTCTTTATATAGTAGAGGAATCCCAAATAAGGTACAACTCTAATGATGGGAACAAATCACACGATTGATGTTAATAATCGTTAGCAGTTCGATTACTTTCGAGATCCATGGTCGATTAATGATATCACGCTATTTTGTTACTCGACGTCGTTCATTCTTGGTCTCGATTCTCAGCGAATATTTCGATCTTCGTGTCTTTGAACTTGAGCTTGGTACATTCTGAACTTATTCTCAGGGCATCACCCTCGCGCCTATAAAATCAGACATACTCAATTTTAATCGTATACAATGGATTTCGACAGAACTCTTATTGTATACGATGCTTTATTAGTTATTACATACTTAAACATGGTAAGAACAAAGCCAAAGGCTCCTTTAAATTCGAATATAGAAATTATCAATACTTTGACAAGTCATTAGGTAAGACAAATTGGCTTGTTACAAAAATTATTGTGGCTGACGGGGTAATAAACTAGTGAATACTAATTGCTAGACTATCAAAAACATTTTGAGTAACTAATGTTGGCGGTAATATAAATTAGAAAAAGACAACTAGAAAGTCAATCAATTTGAAGACTTTCAAAATTGGCTGATGAAAGATTATGAAACTAATAATTAGGAATTACACTGCATTTATCGTTATAGATCATGGAAAGTTGGACCATGAACTACCCGAAAGCAATTGTCAACATGCTTTTATAGTTTCCCTCTTGTTGAGATAATTCCTCCTCACTCGTCTCAGAAGAAGAAGAATAAAGAAGAAGCCCCAGTAGCTATGGAGAATTTGGAACCAAATGAGGAAGATGATAAGAGGCGGCTAAAGACAAAACTAAATGTCTGTTCGATATAATCTAGGAAGAATAACTGGGCTGGACAATTTTCCTTGGACCTATACAAGCAAGTGGGCCTTCAGAAATTCCATCGGCCCAAATAAAGAAGCAAAGCCCAGATGCATTGAACAGATTACATAGTAGATAAATATTCTCTGTAAATTATTCCTTTATTTTGTTACAAATACAGTTAGGAATAGACAAATAGAATAGTGCCACTTGGCAAAGTTTGTTTACACTAGATTCCAATTCTTTGTATATATAGATTACACTGTACAAATGATAAGACACATAAAATTTTCCACACTTCTTCAACTCTTTTCTTACATGGTATCAGAGCATAGCTCGATTCTGGAAAACGTAATCTCCTTTCTTTGATTTTTCTGTCAAAATCATCTTTGATTCTCCATGGCTGACGCTGCTGAGACCACTGTGGTTCATACCACAGTTGGAAATGGAGTCAATTTCGACCCCAATCATCCCTATTTCCTCCATTCTTAAGATTCTCTTGGAATGAGTTTGGTAAATGCTATCTTCAATGGCAGAGGTTTCCAAGGCTGGAAGAGATCTGTTCTCATAGCCTTATTAGCAAAGAATAAGCTGGGCTTCATAAATGGAAGCTATCCAACACCTGTTGCTACCTCAAAAGATCACCAACCATGGAGTAGATGTAACAACATGGTTACTTCTTGGCTGCTGAATTCATTATCCAAAAATATTCGAGATATTGTTATATATTCAAAATCTGCACTAGATATGTGGGTGAGCCTTGAACACAGATTTGGGCAGTCAAATGGTGACAAATTGTATCACCTATAGAAGGAGCTACATGGATTATCACAAGGAACAAGTGATATAGCAACCTATTTCACCAAACTCAAGCGAATCTGGGATGAGCTAGATTCTTTGAAATCAAATGTCAAGTGTAGATGTGCTTGTGTGTGTGATGGAAAACACCTAATGGAGAAATCACAAGAGGATGAAAGGTTAATTCAATTCCTCATGGGGATGAATGAATCCTATGGTCAAGCAAGATGAAACATTCTAATGTTAAATCCTCTACCAAACATCAACCATGCCTATTCACTCATCCTTCAAGATGAGAATCAGAGAGAAATATATGCCAATCCTCTAATATCCTCTAATTCTTCAACTTTCATGGTGGGAAACCATGGGAATTTGTCAAGTCAAAACAGTTCTTCACAAAGGAATGGAAAGCATAGAATTAGCACTCAGTTTCAAAAGGGTCAGAATAATCTTCAGAGATTTGGTAACCTAAGCTCAAAGGTTCCTCTTGCTAAGGCCAGGGAGTCAAGGTTTAATCCTAATTTTACCTGTACCTACTGCAAGAAAATAGGTCACTCAGTAGCAGATTGCTACAGAATCATAGGCTTCCCTGACAATTTTGAATTCACAAATGGGAAGACAGGACAAGGAACCACCAGGAGCAATGGAGCTTTCTTAGAGGAACAGATTGGAGACACAAATAACAACTACAATGAAACTCTGGAACAATATCTATCTAAGGATCAGTTTACTTAACTAATGCAGTTGATAAAGCAAGTGAAAATTTCAGAATCAGGAAGCTCCAATTCAGAAGTGAATGCAAATGCAGTTGCTGGTACAATTGTGAAATATTCTGGATCCTGTTTTTCAGTTTTTAAATCCAGCACTTGGATAATAGATTCAGGGGCCTCTAAACACATGTGTTTTGATTCAAATGCTTTTCTTTCACTAACACCTCTTCTTGTTCCACTACACATTAATTGCCTGACTCATCTAGGATAATAGTCACTCATATAGGAAAGATATCCATTCTTCCTAACTATATTCTAGAGAAGGTCCTTTATGTGCCTAATTTCAGATACAATCTGTTGTCTGTCAATAGGTTCTGTTCACAATTCTTCTACATCATCTCATTCTCATCTAATCAATGTATATTGCAGGCCTCTTTAATGAAGAGTGCTCAAGTTTTTGGTGAAGCCAGAGAAGGATTATACCTATTGGAACCTACTGCCATCAACTCTAGGAATAATGCTAAAGAGAATGTAGTTACTTCTTTTGACCATAGTGAATCTGTTCAAATTTCAGCACCTTTTCCTTTTTCTACAAATGCTACATCTGATGTAAACCTTTGGCACATTAGGTTGGGGCATTTGCCTTTTTCATCAATGAAAAATTTCAGTTTTATATCCTTTCCTCCTATTTTTTCATGTTCATGTGATGCATGTCCTAAAGCTAGACAAACTCGATCCCCATTCCCTCTAAGTCAAATCAAAACAAAAAGGGCATTTGAATTAATACATGTTGATATTTGGGCTCCCTACAAGGCCCCTACTTATAATGGATATAAGTATTTTTTAACTGTTGTGGATGATTATAGTAGGGGAACTTGGACATTCTTAATTAGCACAAAGAGCAATGCATTTAGAGTTTTGAAAAATTTCCTAATCATGGTTGAAAGACAGTTTGGAGTCAAGGTGCAAAAGCTAAGAACAGATAATGCTTTTGAACTTGGAAGAGGAAGTCAAGAATCTGCCTTCGTCTTGTCACAAGGGAGTTTTCATCAAACAAGTTGTGTTGCAACCCTTTAACAGAATGGCATAGTTGAGAGGAAGCACATACATCTCCTAGAAATAGCAAGAGCCCTATTATTTCAATCAAATGTTCCTATTGCCTATTGGGGAGAATGCATACTAACAACTACCTATTTGATCAACAGGTTACCTTCCAAAGCCCTCAAAGGAAAAACACCCCTTTCTGTTTTGTTCAATCAACCTACATCTTATGATCAACTCAAGAGTTTTGGTTGTCTGTGCTATGTATCCAATTTGTCTAATGGAAGAAGTAAGTTTGATCCTAGAGAAAAAGCATGTGTGTATTTGGGCTATCCTTTAGGACAAAAGGGATACAAATTGTTGGAGTTAGACACTAGAAAAATTGTTGTATCTAGAGATGTTCACTTTATTGAAGATAAATACCCCTTTGTCTCCAATTCTGTTCACCCACCTTCAGATCCTATATTTCCCAAACCTTCCGAAATGGATACTTCCTATCCTACATCTGCACCACTTTCTTCACCACCTATACAATCCTCAATCTCCTCTAATGAACATCACCCTCAAGATTTCAATCCACCAAGCCGTGCACACACTTTTCCTCACTCTGCCACTTCAACTAACTCTCCATCACCTCAGATTGTTCACCCTTCTGGGAACAATCCATCACCTACCAATCATTCACCTAGTTTCAATTCACATGAACATAGTCCAACTCTTCCTGCACCTAGAAGATCTGCCAAAGAAACCCAATGGCCAAAAAACTTGAAGGATTTCATTTGCAGTAACATTTTCCTCACCCCTTTCACTCACACTAGTCTCCCTCAACCTATTGCACCTAATGTTTATTCTTTTGCATCTTTATCAGCACACAATCAACACATGATGAAGTCCATTTTAGAAATACAAGAGCCTGTTAGTTACACTCAAGCTTCTATGCATCCTGGTTGGCAAAATGCCATGGACTCAGAAATTGCAGCTCTACAGGAGAACCATACATGGGATGTGGTACTACTACCCAAAGGAAAGAAGGCACTGCCTTGCAAATGGGTATACAAGGTCAAACATAATTCAGATGGTTTAATAGAAAGACTCAAGGCTAGACTAGTGGTTAGGGGAGACATTCAAAGGGAGGGTATCGATTATACTGACACCTTCTCACCAGTTGTCAAAATGACCACTATCAGATGTCTAATGGCAATAGCCGCTAAAAACATTGGCCAATCCATAAGTTAGATGTAAGCAATGCATTCTTGCATGGAGATTTACAAGAGGAAGTCTACATGAGATTTTCTTCTGGAATGTCTCTTCCAAGTCCTAATCATGTGTGTCTACTCAGAAAATCCCTATATGGCTTAAAGTAAGGTTCACGACAATGGTATGCTCGGTTCGCAGGTGCATTAAGTTTCAAAGGGTACTCCTCTTCTTTGAATGATTATTCCCTATTTTCTAAACGTACTGGGAACATGACATCTATTGTGGCAGTATATGTCGATGACATTCTTATCAGTGGGAATGATTTTCAAGAAATTTCAGCACTTAAATCATTTTAAGCACATAATTCAAAGTTAAAGACCTGGGTAATCTACATTATTTCCTAGGAATGGAAATTCTCAGGGAAGCAGAGGGAATTATAGTATGTCAAAGGAAATTTACCTTGGACTTATTGCAGGAATTTGATGTCTCCAGTTCATCTTGTGTTTCCTCACCTCTTGAACCATCTTCCAAACTCACTTGTGATGACGACCCTTTGATAACCAATCCTACTGTGTATTGTCGTCTTGTTGGGAAGCTGGACTACCTCACCCACACCAGGCTGGACTTATCCTTTGTTGTGCTTAAACTCAGTCAATATATGCAAGCCCCTCGTCTTTCCCATTATGCTTCTGCCATTCGTGTCCTAAGATATCTCCTTTCCAATACCGAACAAGGGATCATCTTGAACTCAGACCCTTGTCTCAAGCTTGTGGCTTATTGTGATGCGGACTAGGCTTCTTGCCCTGACTCTCGCCGTTCTGTAAGTGGGTTCTATATTGCACTTGGCAGGTCACCCATCTCATGGAAATCCAAGAAACAAGCCTCAATCTCTCTATCTTCCGCTGAAGCGGAATACAGATCCATGCGTAGGGTTGTTTCTAAGTTGACATGGCTCACTCGGTTACTTGAAGATCTATCCATCTCTCCCTCTTTGCATGTCCCCGTCCTTTCTGACAGCAAATCGACGATTCATATTGCCCGGAATCCAGTATTCCACGAGAGGACGAAGCACGTGGAATTGGACTGCCATTTTGTCTGGCTGCAGTATTCTTCTGGTCTAATTTCACTCTCACACATTCCTTCATCTTCACAGCCAGCTGATCCGTTCACCAAATCCCTTTCCGGACCAGCTCATATTTCTACTCTTCGCAAGTTGGGTGTTACCTCCGTCCCTTCCAAATTGAGGGGGAATGTTGAGATAATTCCTCCTCACTCGTCTCAGAAGAAGAAGAATAAAGAAGAAGCCTCAGTAGCTATGGAGAATTTGGAACCAAATGAAGAAGATGATAAGAGGCGGCTAAAGACAGAACTAAATGTCTGTTCGATATAATCTAGGAAGAATAACTGGGCTGGAAAATTTGCCTTGGACCTATACAAGCAAGTGGGCCTTCAAAAATTCCATCGGCCCAAATAAAGAAGCAAAGCCCAGATGCATTGAACAGATTACATAGTAGATAAATATTCTCTGTAAATTATTCCTTTTGTTTGTTACAAATATAGTTAGGAATAGACTAATAGAATAGTGCCACTTGGCAAAGTTTGTTTACACTAGATTCCAATTCTTTGTATATATAGATCACACTGTACAAATGATAAGACACATAAAATTTTTCACACTTCTTCAGCTCTTTTCTTACACATCTCTCCTCATTTCAACGACTTTGGGTTATTTTTAATTGCATATTGTGGATCGACTTCAAACGCGAAATTGGTTTTAAGATTAAAAAAGGAAAAATATGCCAAAGGTGTTGGCTAATTATTCAATGTTTTTAATTCATTTTCGTGATATTTTTTGTTTGCTATGTTGTTTCCTTCCTAAACATATGATTTTGTAATTTCCTTTATAATTGAAGAAAAAGAAAGAAGAATGAAAGGAAAAAATATTTTAGTCTTTTGGTTTGGGAGGAGGGAAGCATTTGAGTAGAGATATATATCAAGCATTACAGTTTAAAATAATCTGACGCACAAAGTAATCTACCTTCACGCAGGATCAGAATTAAGTATTCCAATTTAATATAAGTAAATTCAATAGCTTCATACCAATTTGTTATTTTATTACATAAAGAAAGTATAAAAGATATTTGTATTGCATTATGATATTTAAACTTTATGTGGTCGTTTGGTAGGAGGTATTAGAAAAAACAATGCAAGTATGTCACGACCCAAATTCCCAATCTTAGGGATCGTGATGGCGCCTAACACCACACTTGCTATGCAAGCCAATGTTAGAACTTATTAAATTAATTTCCATTAAAATCTATTTAACTGTAACAAAGCAATTCAAAATAAACTAGATTTTATTAATTTTATTAATTTTATTTCATAAATCCACGAATAAAATAATAAATGAGCAATTAAACCGAGCCTCTAACTAACTAAATAATCATAAGACTACCCCAGGGTCTGGTGTCACAATTCACGAACCACTAGGAGTACTACAAATAATGGACTGAAAGAAATAATATAACTGTTTCGAATGTAATAAAACAGTATCTATAAAACTGAGAGAAGACGCCAGGAATCTGCAGACGCCAGCAGATCTACCTCGTCTCCGAAAGGATGAATGTCAGCTACTAAGATCTCCTAAGGCTGGCCGGTACCTGGATCTGCACAAAAGAGTGCAGAGTGTAGTATCAGTACAAACGACCTCATGTACTGAGTAAGTGTCGAGCCTAACCTCGACGAAGTAGTGACGAGGCTAAGGCGGGGCAATGTAACGTAACCTGTAACAGTATATATATAATAAAACAAGAAAAATAATTCTAAACAAATAAAGAACAATGAACTTGTAACAATAAATAAAATAACTCAGTTGCCTCTTTCCAGGCCTCAGCTATAACCAAAATCTCGCATAGATTCCCAAAATTCCAAATTTGACTTTTAAAATAATAATAATAAGTGTAAAATACATAAAATAGTAAAGTAAAACAATAGTTTTTCAAATCTTTGCTTTTTCTTGGAAAATCAGTAAAAACATAAGTGTTCTCCCTTATTGCTCCTTGTTGCGGCATGCAACCCGCTCCCACCTGTCCACCCTTATTACACCGCCCTGTATTCCACCCTTATTACACCTGTTGCGGCGTGCAACTCGATACCACCTGTCCACCCTTATGAAACCAACAAGAATATATGTAAATACCGTAACGCTGTCATCCAGCTCAATCTTTATGTACCATAACAAAATCAAGGGAACAACCAATACTTTTAACACACTTGAAACAATGCTTGACAATAATCTAATGAAACCAAATAGTCATGTAAACCCCAATGATCACCAAACAGTTAAGCCAGGAAGCAAATAACAGAGCAATGGGGAAAAGAGATCATGTTAAACAACAATTTGGTAGTGCATAGGTACTCATCACCTTACCTATACACTACACACAAGTAATTTCACATAAAAATGAGGTTGGAGATTCTTATTCCCTCAAGTCAAAGTTAAACCAAGCACTTACCTCAATTGCACAAGCAATTCACTATTCTAGCACTGCCTTCCCTTTAGAATTTGCTTCTAATCCGCTCGAATCTAATCATAATTAGTTCAATGTTATCAATCATAGACTAAAGGAATCAACTTTGTTGAAACACAATGGTTCTCCTATGTTTTCCTATCCAAATTCAAAAATCAACCCTAGGCCCGCTTGCTCTAAACTCGAGGTTCGGACCAAAACCCGTTTACCCAATCTCCCCTAAGCTCGGATATGCAATTGGTATTGGAATCCGACCTGAATTCGAGGTCCAATTCCCCAAATTTTTGAATTCGTAAGTTCTACCCAAAAACCCAATTTTTACCATGAAAACTCTAGAATTTTGGCTATATTCTTGTTAAAAGTTGTTAGAAATTGAAAAGAATTAGTTGGAGATTAATTACCAATGATTTGGAGAAGTTTGGGTCTTTGGAAAATCGCCTATGGAGGTTTAGGATTTGAGAAAATTGAAAAAGAAGTGAAAAACCTGTCAAAAAGCTGAAATAACAGGTTGCGGGTCTCGCATTTGCGAACTGGAGTTCGCATTTTTCGAACCCTGACTTTTCCAGAATTTATCGCAAATGCGAGCAAGTCTTCGCATTTGCAAACTATGGAGCTTCACATTTGCGACCCAGGACCTTGCAAATGCGAGATATGAGGCTGGCCGTTAACTTCGCAAATGCGAAGCCAGACCTCGCATTTGCGAGATATGAGTCTTGCACACCAGATGTTCAGCTGTTGGGGTATTTTTCTAAGTCTAGACCCTCTGTAGCCTACCAGAAACTCACCCGAGCCCTCGGGGCTCCAAACCAAACATGCACGCAAGTCTAAAAATATCATACGGACTTGCTCGTGCGATCAAATCCTCAAAATATCATCAAAATCTACAGATTTGACCTCAAAACTCAAGATTTCCTCAAGAACATTCAAATTTCTAACTTTTCTACCGGATGTCCGAATTACATCAAATCAACTCTGATTCTCATGAAATTTCACAGATTGGACTTAAATAACATAACGAACTTGTTCCAGGCTCCGGAACTAAAATACGGGTCCGATACCATCAATTTCACATATTATTTTATTTCTTTATTTCTTGAATTAACCAACAGAATAATTTTCTTCAAAAATTATTTTCTAAGGCTTGGCACCTCGAAATTCAATTTTCGGGTGTACGTCCAAGTCCCATATTTTACTACGGACCTCCCGGGATCGTCAGAATACAGATCCTGGTCCGTTTACCAAAAATGTTGACCAAAGTTAACTAAAACCAAATTTTAACTCTAGAAATTACTATTCTTCATATTTTCACATAAAAACTTTCCGGTTTCATGCCCGGACTGCGCACGCGAATTGAGGTAATTAAAATTAATCTTTTTATGGCTAGTAAGCCTAGAATTAAGTCTGATTTCATAAAATGACCCCTCAGGTCATCACCATCTCCACCTCTAAAACACACGTTCGTCCTCAAACGAACATAGAAAATTACCTGAATTGACAAACAAGTGTGGATATCTACTCTGCATGTCCGACTCGGACTCCCAAGTAGCCGCCTCAACGGGCTGACCTTTCCACTGCACTCGAACTGAAGGATAATTCTGACCTCAACTGACGAACTTGCCGGTCTAAATTAGCCACTGGCTCCTCCTCATTAGTCAAGTCTTTGTCCAATTAGACAGAACTAAAATCTAACACGTGAGATGGGTCACCATGATATTTTCGGAGCATAGACACATGGAATACCGGATGAACTGAGGATAACCCTGGAGGCAATGCAAGTCTATAAGCTACCTACCCCACTCTATCAAGAATTTCAAATGGCCCGATATACCTGGGTATCAACTTACCCTTCTTCCCAAATCTCATAACACCCTTCATGTGTGATACCCGAAGAAATACTCTCTCTCCAACCATGGATGCCACATCTCTAACCTTAAGATCGACATAACTCTTTTTCCTAGACTGAGTTGCACGAAGTCTCTCCTGAGTAATCTTGACCTTATCTAAGGCCTCCTGCACCAAGTTTGTACCCAATAACTGAGCTTCTCCAAGCTCAAACCATCCAACTGGCGATCTACACCGTCTACCATATAATGCCTCATATGGAGCTATCTAAATGCTTGATTGATAACTATTATTATAGGCAAACTCTGTTAATGGCAAGAACTGATCCCAAGAACTTCCAAAGTCAATTACACAAGCGCGGAGCATATCCTCTAAAATTTGAATAGTACGCTCGGACTGCCCGTTCGTCTGAGGATGAAATGTTGTGCTCAACTCAACTCGGGTACCCAACTCACACTAAACTGCCCTCCAAAAGTGCGAGGTAAACTGCGTACCCTAATCAGAAATGATAGACAGGGGCACACCATGAAGGCGGATAATCTCCCGAATATATATCTCAGCCAACCGCTCTGAAGTATAAGTACTTGCTACTGGAATGAAATGTGCTGATTTAGTCAGCCTACCCACAATAACCCAAACCACGTCAAATTTCCTCTGAGTCCGTGGGAGTCCAACAACGAAGTCCATAGTGATACGCTTCCACTTCCACTCAGGAATCTCTATCTGCTGAAGCAAACCACCAGGTCGCTGATGCTCATATTTTACCTGCTGACAATTCAAACAATGGGCCACATAAGCAACAATATCCTTTTCCATCCTTCTCCGCCAATAATGCTGCCTCAAGTACATTTTGGCTGCACCTGGGTGAATAGAATACTTAGAACTGTAAGCCTCTTCAAGAATCAACTCACGAAGGCCATCAAAATTGGGCACACATATACGGCCCTGCATCCTCAAAACACCGTCATCTCCTAATGTAACCTTCTTGGCACCGCCGTGCCAAACTGTGTCTCTAAGAACCATCAAATGTGGGTCATCATCCTGTCACTCTCGAATACGCTCGATTAAAGAAAATCGAGCGACGGTATAAGCCAAAACACTTCTGGGAGAAATCTCCAACCTCACCAACTGATTAGCCAAAGTCCAAACGTCTGAAGCCAACGGTCTCTCCCCAACTGGAATAAATGCAAGACTACCCATACTCACCGACTTCCTACTCAAGGCATCGGCCACCACATTGGCCTTCCCGGGATGATATACTATAATGACATCATAATCATTCAATAACTCCAACCATCTCCGCTGCCTCAAATTTAGGTCCTTTTGCTTGAACATGTACTGGAGACTACGATGGTCAGTGAAAACCTTACACGGCACGCCATAGAGATAGTGCCTCCAAATCTTTAATGCATGAACAATGCCTGCCAATTCTAAGTCATGGAGAGGATAATTCTTCTCATGAATTTTTAAATGATGAGATGCATATGCTATCACCCTGCCATCCTGCATCAATATTGCCCCAAGTCAAAATCAGGAAGCATCACAATAAACCGTGTAACAACCTGAACTTGATGGTAACACCAACGCCGGTGCTGAAGTCAACACCGTCTTGAGCTTCTGAAAGCTTGCCTCACACTCATCCGGCCATTTGAATGGAGCACCTTTATGAGTCAATTTGGTCATTGGAGCTGCTATAGATGAAAACCCCTCCACAAAGCGACGGTAATAGCCTGCCAAACCCAAGCAACTTATGATTTCTGTGGATGTGGTGGGTCTAGGCCAGTTCTTGACTGCCTCCATCATCGTAGGATCTACACAAATACCCTCTGCTGATACAATATGACCCAAGAAAGCTACCGAATCTAACCAGAACTCACATTTTGAATACTTGGCATACAACTGATTATCCCTCAAAGTCTAGAGTGCTATACGGAGGTGCTGATCATGCTCTTCAGGACTACGAGAATATATCAGAATATCATCAATGAATATAATAACAAAAGAGTCCAAATGAGGCTTGAAAACCGGATTCATTAAGTCCATGAAGGATGCTGGAGCATTGGTCAAACCAAAGGACATCAACAAAAATTCATAGTGCCCATACCTCATCCAAAAGGATGTCTTAGGAACATCGGACGCCCTAATCTTCAGCTGATGGTAACCAGATCTCAAATCAATTTTTGAAAACACACTGGCACCCTGAAGCTGATCAAATAAGTCATCAATCCTCGGCAATAGATATTTATTCTTGATAGTGAGTTTATTCAATTACCGGTAGTCTATACACATCCTCATCGACCCATCCTTTGTTTTCACAAACAAGACTGGCGCACCCCAAGGCAAAACACTAGGTTTGATAAAACCTTTATCAAGCAAGTCTTGCAACTGCTCTTTCAATTCTTTCAATTCTGGTGAGGCCATACGATTTGGAGGAATGGAAATGGGCTGAGTGCCCGGAGCCAGATCAATACAAAAATCGATATCCTTGTCGGATGGCATCCTCGGCAGGTCTGTAGGAAATACGTCGGGAAACTCACCAATGATAGACACTAAATCTATAGAAGGAACCTCAGCCTCATAGTCTTGAATATGAGCTAAATAGGACAAACACCCTTTTTCAACCATACGACGAGCCTTGGCATAAGAAATCACTTTGCTGGGAGAATGACCAGGAGTCCCTTTCCACTCTAATCAAGGCAACCCTGGTAAGGCTAGAGTAAATGTCTTGGCGTGACAATCCAAAATGGCATAATACGGTGACAACCAATCCATACCAAATATCACATCAAAATCAACCATGTCAAGAAACAAGAGATCTACACTAGTTTCAAGACCTTTAATGACTATAACGCACGAACGATAAACACGAATAGCATCCCCCACCGGTGTAGACACATGAATAGGAACACTCAAGGAATAACGAGGCACAACCAAATACGGGGAAAAATAGGATGAAACATAAGACTAAGTAGACCATGGATCAAACAAAATTGAAGCAGCTCTATTGCAAACTGAGATGATACCTGTAATAACAGCATCAGAGGACTCTGTCTCAGGCCTGGTTGGAAATTCATATAATCGGGGTTGGGCCACGCCACCCTGAACTACGTTTCCAGGAGGACCTCTGATAGGTGGACCTCCACCTCTAGCGGGCTGGCCTCCACCTCTAGCAACCTGACCTCCACCTCTAAATACTTGACCCCTACCTCGGGCTACCTGACCTCTACCCCTGGCTAGCTGGGCAGGCGGTACGGGTGCTGGTGCCAAAACTATAGCACGAGAACCCTGATACTGGAGCTGATTACCTGCATATTTCGAATAATTCCTCCGAACATACCCATATTCACCACCCCCAAAACAACCATCCTCATACGAAGACTGACCTTGACGAACCGACTGACCCCGATAATAGCTCCGCAGATGAGGTGCTCTAATAGGAGCTGAATGAGCACTGTAAACTGGCTGAGCAGAAGGAGGTGTATAAGAACATCGACCACCTGAAGTACCATGTGAAACCTATAGTGCTGAGTGAAAGGTCCTGGAAGACTGGCCTATCCTAAATGAAATCCCACCTCCAGACGAGGCACCACTGAATCCACCGGAATGTCGAGGTAACTTGTCTGACCCCTGACCTCCCATCCTAAGAACCGACTCAACCCTCCTGGCCACATTAGCTGCATCCTGAAATGAAATCTCGATCCCTGTGTCCTTAGCCATCTGCAACCTGATGGGATGAGAAATGCCCTCAATAAGCCGTCTAACCCTCTCTCTGTGGGCAACAAAAGAATGTCATGCCTAGCCAAATCTACAAAACGATTCTCATATTGGGTGAAAGTCATGCTGCCTTGCTAATGTCGCTCAAACCGACGGCGCTTCTCCTGTTGAGTAGCGACAGGCAAGAACTTCTCCGAAAATAGATGAGAAAACTGATCCCAAGTGAAGGAAGGCGACCTAACTGGTCTAGTGAACAAGAAATCCCTCCACCATTTCTTGGCGGAGCCATTCATCTGAAAAGCAGCAAAATCGACCCCATTGGTCCCCAAAATACATGTGTTACGCAAAACCTCATGACAACTATACAGATATTCCTGAGGATCCTATGAAGTCTCACCACTGAAGTGAACACGGAATAACTTAATGAATTTGTCCA
Source organism: Nicotiana undulata (assembly GCA_005239495.1). NCBI lineage: Eukaryota > Viridiplantae > Streptophyta > Magnoliopsida > Solanales > Solanaceae > Nicotiana > Nicotiana undulata. Next base: position 33,362 of record ML286292.1, on the reverse strand, counting down.
ACCTTCACAAAGAATAGGTGGACATAGCTTCCCCATCAACAAGTGGCACTGCAGCAACTGGCTGAATCACCCAACCGGATTAGCCGCGGAGGTCTGAACCTGAGGAGTGGTCTGATCAGGAGTATGAGTAACAAGAGTCTGAATACCTCCTCCAGCCTGAGATGTGGTCGCTGCCACGGGGAATGTGCCTGTATGGGCGACACTCTCCATGATGCCTACTAAACAGACCAAAGCGTCTTGAAGCACCGCGGTGACAATGAACCTCTCTGGGACCTGAGCTGGTCCCGCTGGAGTGGTCTGAGCTGGAATCCCCTCATGAATCTCAACCTGGGGCTCCGCAGCTGGGGCTGCTGTCTGAGCAACGGGTTATGTCCTTCCCCTGCCTCGGCCTCTAACATGGCCTCGGACTCTGTCCCTAGTAGGAGCTGTTGCTGTTGCTGGAAGACCGGATGATTGGTCAGTGAAAAAGGAAGCACGGGTTCTCGCCATCTGCGAAAGAATAGAAGAGTCTAACTCAGTATTTGAGATAACAATAATCGCACGATAGAATAAAAATAAAAATGGAGTTGTTTCCTAACTCGATAGTCTCTGAGAGACAAGTACAGACGTCTCCGTACCGATCCTTCAGACTCTATTAAGCTTATTCGTGAATTGTGAGACCTAAGAAAAAAGTGCTCTGATACCAACTTGTCACCACCCAAATTCCCAACCTTAGGGATCTTGATGGCGCCTAAGAACACACTTGCTAGGCAATCCAATTGTAGAACTTATTAAATTAATTTCCATTAAAATCTATTTAACTGTAACAAAACAATTCAAAATAAACTAGACTTTATTACTTTTATTTCATAAATCCACGAATAAAATAATAAATGAGCAATTAAACCAAGCCTCTAACTAAATAAATAATCATAAGACTACCCAGGTTCTGGTGTCATAATTCACGAACCACTAGAAGTACTACAAATAATGAGCTGAAATAAATAATATAATTGTTTCAAATGTAATAAAATAATATCTATAAAACTGAGAGAAGACGCAAGGAATCTGCGGACGCCAGCAGATCTACCTCGTCTCCGAAAGGATGAATTTCGGCTACTAAGATCTCCTAACGGTGGCCGGTACCTGGATCTGCAAAAAAAAATGCAGAGTGTAGTATATGTACAACCGACCCCATGTAATGAGTAAGTGCCGATCCTAACCTCGGTGAAGTAGTGACGAGGCTAAGGCGGGGCAATGTAATGTAACCTGTAACGATATATGTATAACAAAACAAGAAAAACAATTCAAAACAAAGAAAGAACAATAAAGTTGTAACAATAAATAAAATAACTCAGTTGCCTCTTTACAGGCCTCAGCTATAACCTAAATCTCGCATAAATTTCCAAAATTCTAAATTTGACTTTTAAAATAATAATAAGTGTAAAATACGTAAAATAGTAAAGTAAAACAATAGTTTTTTCAAATCTTTGCTTTTTCTTAGAAAATCAGTATAAACATAGGTGTCCTCCCTTATTGCTCCTTGTTGCCGCGTGCAACCCGCTCCCACCTGTCCACCCTTATTACACCGCCCTATATTCCACCCTTATTACACTTGTTGCGGCGTGCAACCCGATCCCACCTGTCCATCCTTATTACACCTTATTGCGGCATGCAGAATCGCTCCCACTAGACATTTCATATCAATTTGTTTATTTATGAAAAATTTCACAATTTAGGCCAAACCTTTCACAACACTTTTATCTCAACAACTGTAAACAGAAAAAAGTATAACTCATAAGTTGTATCCAATATCATTTCATAATTAAACCAACTAGAATATATGTAAATACTGTAACGCTGTCATCCAACTCAATCTTTATGTGCCATAACAAAATCAAGGGAACAACCAACACTTTTAACACTCTGGCAACAATGCGTGACAATAATTTAATGAAACTAAATAGTCATGTAAATGTTACGCTCAATTTACACCTTAAAATAGGCTAAGCGATCGTTGTCAAATATAGTAACCCAACAAGGTTGGGGTCGAATCCCACAGAGAACAATATGATGGCGATTAGGAATGCTAAAGAGTTATCACTTATCGCGCAATACCAAACAAATAAGATTTTGGGTTTTGATAATTTTATAGCTAAATGCGAAAATATAAACTAACCTAGAAAGTGAGTAAAATGATCAATGGCAACAAGAATGAATGCATCGGGTATTACACTCAAGTAACGATCCAATGTATTTCACGATTTTACAAATATGAGTGAGTTATGTTAATTAGCCACGGATAATATTTCTTAATTAGCTTTTCCCAAAGACTAACAAGACTTCCAAAATGAATTATTCCTAACCCAATTAGGAGATTAAGCACTTCCGGGTTTGGCTACAAGTAGTTCAATCCTATCCCTAGGTAGAATCTATAAAATGAGGGTTAAATCCTCAAGTTCTTGTTAATTAATCTTTCCCAACCCCAAATAATCTTTTCCAAAATTAATTCGGAGTTAATGGGCGAGTCCTAGGGTTAGCTAATCCCTTTGGAAACATTAAAGAACAAGAATAATTAAAATAACAAACACCCACTTCATAAATATAATAAAATCATTCAATACATAAGCACAACAAGGTATTTAATCCACACTTTAAATATGAATATTCCCATAAACCAGATTCAAGTGTTGGAAAAATACTACACACTTAGATATTCAATACAAAACAAGGAAATGAAGAAATAAACATAAATGGGTAAGACATCCTTAACCAAAATGATGAAATCTTCAAGACCCAAGCGTGTGTGCAAAGCCCTAGCTTCAAGACTTCTTCTTCTCTCTCAAAATTATATTTACAAAGCCAAAGATATGTCCCAAGATATGCCAAGATATGTAAAAATGGCTGCTAGGTCGAGTATATGAGAGTTGAGTTTGGAAAATATGATTTTACACTCTTGTCCAGATCTGATTCCCGACTATCACACCTGCGGAAGACTCCTCGCAGGTGCGATTCCGCAGGAGCGGAAATATTCACGCAGGTGCGAGTGCTGA